>JAGXOD010000115.1:3594150-3811650 GCA_020368025.1 Brachyhypopomus occidentalis
AAC
The DNA here is from genome assembly GCA_020368025.1 of Brachyhypopomus occidentalis. Classification (NCBI taxonomy): domain Eukaryota; kingdom Metazoa; phylum Chordata; class Actinopteri; order Gymnotiformes; family Hypopomidae; genus Brachyhypopomus; species Brachyhypopomus occidentalis. The sequence continues at coordinate 3,594,154 of JAGXOD010000115.1, forward strand.
CATATGGCTGACTTCTTGTGACACTTCTCACTGTAAACTAGCATGTCCACAGCTAACCCTAACCCTGTGTCTTCTGTTAGGACATGGTTACCTGGAGTTATTTGACCTACTGAGTTATCCTTCCAAAAATAGGATTTCAAAAATATCATTAGTAATACCAAAAAACCAATGTCACTATACTGGATGCCCTGTTGTTGTACTGATATAACTACAACAGCAAATCTGTGACTGTGCTGTTATCGCTAAGAACACCCATATATCCTGTGCTTTACCTCTCTGTGCTGCTCCTCTCTGTGTTGGGCACAGTTTATTGCTGTCCAAATAAACCACACAAATCCATCATTTTTCTGCATATGAGGGCTGTTGACAGGGTTTAATGCAACAGCTGGTCTGTAACTGAGCTTTTCATATGCTGGGTCACAGGGACTCTTGTGTGTCACACACAGACACAGTACCCTACAACACAGCAACACCAACGCAACACTGACACAGCACCCCACAACACAGCAACAACGATACTGCAACACCGACACAGCAATACTCAACCAAAACAACCGTGACCTCAGCTTTCACTCCCTGCTCTGAGACATGATTGGGTTAGGGTTAACCCTAACCCTAGCCCTAATCCTAACACTTGGAACCTGTGACCTCTGAACTGCTGGATCAGACACCTCAAACTCAACAGACTAGTCCGTCTTCTCAACAGTGCCACACTGGACTAGTGTCACCAGAGCCTCTTCAAACTTTAAAGCAAAATTCAAATATTGACCTTATGTAGATTTTGTATCATAAAGAATCAATATGAACAATGTGTCTGAGGGCCCAGTATTTATTTATGCACACCCATGGGAAGGTATCACTTTTAGATACATTCCCAAGCGACTCTGACAGCCAGGGATGCATGCAAGCACACACTAACCCTATATGAACACACACTAACCCTAAACGATTACCCTATATCTCCATGCAGTCTGTGCAGCAGAACAGTGCAGTCTGGTGTGTCGATATTTGTTTTGATTACTTCCTACCTGGGGAGCTAACTGTGATATTGCAGTGAGGTGCTTCTCTCAGTCAGAAAGAGATAAGGAGGGCAAGGTAATCTGTCCAGATCAGTGCCCTGGTAAAAATAATCTGACTAGTTCACAGTGGTAAGTGCTCTGTAGAATAAGAGGTGGCAGGATGCCCAGGCACAGGCATAGCAGCCTGGCTAGACAGAGAGACGGCCTGTGCAGAAGTGAAGACAAGCCACCTCTCCACCTGTCAGTGTCCTTAGGCTTTCGATGTTTGGCAGGAGAGAGGCACAGAAAAACAAACTCACACAGTGCAGGATGCAAGTGTGAGAGCGTGAGAAAGAGAGAGACGCACAAGAGGGGGAGAGGCTGCCACAGTACGTGGGAGTGATGGCCCAGCAGTCTGGGACGTCTGGTCTCTTCAGATAAGTCACCATGGACCTGGAGCATTAGTCCTGAGGCACAAGGGCGAGACGTCACTCAGGAAAGAGAACGTGCTGATGTGAACGCAACGCTTCTTAATCAATGAGTAAGCATTTCCAGTGTTTACCAGATGTGATAATGGTATGTAACTCACACCACGTAAAAAACATCCCAGTCTGTGTGTGGGTGTGTGTGTGTGTTTGTTAAGGAGGTTAGAATTTGTTTCCTTGTTGGATGAGATGGCTGATGCTAGCGTTTCACTGGTGTGTTTATTTATTCAAACAAAGAAACAGACATACTCTCACACACATGAATGCACACAGACACACACGCACACTTACACACACATATTCACACATAGACACACATACAGACACCACACATTTTTCTACATTTGAGTTCCTTCCAGAAATTCTCATGGATATAATTTTCCCAGCAGTGCAGTTATGACCTATTTATCCAGTACCAGCATGCTTATCCACATGTACAGGTCTCAGATAGCTCATGACATTAACATTATACCCCGCCTGTGTGTGTGTGTGTGTGTATCTCACCTTGGTATACATTGGAGTGATTATATGAGCTGAACAGGGCATGTGTGAATGTGAACCTCCTAAATACCCCCTTTTCATTGTTCTATTGCTGTATGAAAAAAATAGATCCACAAAGATCTGTGTTATGATGCCTTTTAAAGAAAACATTCTCTCTTTCCGATATCAGCTCAAACACCTGTGGTACCACAGACGTGAGTGAAGTCCTCGCTAATAGCCCTTTACTGCCCTTTACTACCCTTTACTACATTTTACTGCCCTTATCATGCCTTCCTGCCTTTCATGTGCCCAAGACCTCAGGTTTCAATCTTCATGCAGTTTTTTTGGATACTTGGACCTATAGAATAACATTTCATTTCATTTGAATTTTGGCATTTTAATACAGTCATACAGTGTTCCTGCCTCTCAAGATCAGTTATACATTTAAGTTTAAGTTGCCATTTTTGCCAATTGTGATACCCCAGTCGGAATTAGTCCTCTGCATTTACCAATCTTTGCAATGAGAACACACACACACACACACACACGCACACACACAGTAGTGATCACTGTGTCTCTCTGTGTCTGGGAATGAAGACAGGGCTTACTTTGACGTGACATGCCACGTCTGTCTCTGTCTGTCTGTCTGTCTGTATGTCTAGCTCTGCTTGTCTGTCTATCTGCCTGTCTGTCTGTGTAGATCACATGTGTGTGGCTCTAGAGAGTTAGCTCTCATCACTCTCTCTTATGTCCCTCTCTCTGAGAGTGAGCTCTCTGAGCCTATAATTAGCCTCTCAGGAAAAGCAAGTTCATGAAACAATGCAGAGTTAATAGCAGAGAGTACACTCCCCTACATTTATTACTCTATTAATTCAGATTCTCCCTCTCTCTCTCTCCCTCTCTCCTCTCTCCCCCACTCTCTATCTCTCTCCCCTGCCTCTCCCTCTCTCTCTCTCTCTGCCCCCCCATTACACCCTGCGAAGTAGTGACACTGAGATGGTGCTACACAGTGTGTTTGCTACACCCCCACACACCCACACACACTCCCACACATCCTCATTTTCTGATCTTTAGATCTTTTTCTAGCCAATGTAATTAAAGCAGCTGAGGAGCTGTTCTGGGGCAATGCCGCCTCAATGTACTGCTGTTACGTACTGCCCTGGGGACAGGTTTGTTCATTTATTCATAATGGTGAGGTCTTGTGGCTGGACAGGGACAACTGTTCCAAGATCAGTATGTACAATTAAAGATCACCCCACCAACGTATTCCCTGCTGAGCTTTAGCAGTATCATGTGCAAGTCCGTTTCCAGACACGGAGATGATACAAAAAGCAACACTTCATCATTTCAGACATTTTTTGTCTTCTTTTCCTCCCTAAAGACACAATGGGCCGTTCACTCATGCTCATTTCCCTGCAGGTGCTTTATGCAGCCACCCCCCCCCCCCCCCACAAAAAATGCTGGTCTGTGTAAAAGTGCTTATTTATTGGTCCTTATTCCTTATACTTTATTTCTTATTTCTTATTCCTCCCTCCCTACAACACAAAGGGATTAATTAAACCACAGATCCTGCAAGTGTCCAGACAGTTCCTCTAGACTTCAAGCTTAATCCCCATGTGGTTGGTAATCTTTTCATTTAAAACCACTGATCAGAGGATTCCAGCTTCCCCAAGCACATTTGTCTGAATATGAACAGAAGCAGTAAGATGGATGGCTAATTTCATGCTGAAGAGATGCTTGCTGTGTTGGTCTGGATATTTCCATGCCATTCTGAGTAATACCATAAACATGTTGCAGAGTGCCGAAAGATATCACACATGCGTCATTGGGTTAGGGTTAGGGATTTGGCCATTGGGTTAGGGTTAGGGATTTGGCCATTGGGTTAGGGTAGAGGATTTGGCCAGTGGGTTAGAGTTTGGGATTTGGCCATTGGGTTAGGGTTAAGGATTTGGCCATTGGGTTAGGGTTAGGGATTTAGTCATTGGGTTAGGGTTAGGGATTTGGCCATTGGGTTAGGGTTAGGGATTTGGCCGTTGGGTTAGGGTTAGGGATTTGGCCATTGGGTTAGGGTTAGGGATTTGGCCATTGGGTTAGGGATAGGTATTTGGCCATTGGGTTAGGGTTAGGGATGTGGCCATTGGGTTAGGGTTAGGGATGTGGCCATTGGGTTAGGGATAGGTATTTGGCCATTGGGTTAGGGTTAGGGATTTGGCCATTGGGTTAGGGATAGGGATTTAGTCATTGGGTTAGAGTTTGGGATTTGGCCATTGGGTTAGGGTTAGGGATTTGGCCATTGGGTTATAGCTTGGGATTTGGTCATTGCCAGGAAACGAGGCCCATCTTTTGTGTGCACTCCACCTCCAGGCTTCTGTATCACTCTGTGTGAGGTGGAGTTACTGCGTGCATAAATGAGATCAACAGCAATTCATATAATCATCCATCAATGATTATTATGATGATCAAAATTATGTCCAATTAAGTTCTGGTTTTCTGCATCTGCCATGATTATCAGTGGTGAACAGTAACAAAGTAAATGTAATTTGTTACTGTACTTAAGTAGTTTTTTTGTGTTTACTGAAGCATTTCCCATTTTTGTAACTTTTTACTACATTTCAAAGCCAAATATTTTACTTTTTACTCCACAACATTCACGCGCGTGTGTTCATTAAAAACATAACAAAACAACAGAAGAAGAGGGAAAGTGGTGAAGCAATCCACCACCCGCACCCCCCTCCTAGGTGTCCAGTTTTTCACCATCTCAGATCTGGTCACCATACATTAGTGGAGTGAAATCTATTTTTATAAGTAGATTACTTTCAATACTTAATTACATTTGAAGGCCAATGGTTTTGTACGTTTACTCAAGTAGAAGACTAAAGGGAGGACTTCTACTTGTACTGGAGTAATGTTTTATTTGGGTATCTGTACTTTAGTTCAAGTACGTGGTTTGTGTACTTCGTCTACCACTGATGATTGCTATATAATAATCAGTGTGCATTTATTTATATCAGTAATCGCTATAAAGCTGTGGTCTCTGTAAAGGAACCACAGGAACAACAGAGGGCAAAAATAAAGATCTGGCGGGTCCGGATCCTCCGGAGGCACGGTGGCGACGTCACATGGTGGCAGGCCCGGGGTTTCCGGGGATGTGTCATCCATCGCAAGCAATGACCCACTCAGGGTCACAGGAGCCATGTGAGGCCCACTCAGGGTTGCAGGAAGGGAGGGATTGACCGCAGAGATGGGTGCAGCTGCCATGCTGGCCACCAGGGGCGCTGCTGCTGCAGTGGTGACGTCCCTAGGCACTGCAGTGGCGTGGACGACTTCTAGGGACACTGCTGCCGCTGTGGCGACGTCCAGGGAAGTTACCTGGGGAAGACACCCAGTACCCCCCCCAAAAGAAATCTAGGCAGTTCGCCTGTCTCTGGGGTGAGCCCTGGAGACACGGGCATGGTCCCTCCCGGGGCAGACGGGGTGGCAGTGGTGTCCTCCACCACCACTGGAGCCTTGGAAACCCTGGAGGAACATACAGACACAGGATCCCCTCGGCGGATCTTATTGCGCTTGCTCCGCCCCACTCGAGGCACTGGTAGCTCACACTGGCTCTTAAGAGCACACCGAGTGTTAGAATGCAGATCATCTGCACGTTCACTCCGCCTGACCACGTCTTGCACTACAGGTCACTCCTCCCTGTAGTGTTGGCCAAGACGGGCAGGCTCATGGCGCTTATATGGGTTCTCACAGCAATAGACAGCTAACTGAAAAATGCAATAACCTGCCTATCCCGTGAGGAACCCCCTGTACCCACAGCGCCAGGGGAATTCCTGTCTCTGGCTTGTTTGCGCTGAAACAGATTTTAACTGCACAGAAGCACAAAAAGTCTTGTTACAGCGACTGAACTTACCAGAGTCTCGCTCCCTCGCTGAACTTTAGCAGAGACTTTAGACAATGATCCCAAGCAAAAGGCCAAGCCAGCAGAGGAGTGCCTGAACAGGAATAAGGTAAGAGTTCAAGAACAGCTGAGTCACAGTCAATCTCTCAACCATCTGGGCTCTGTTTAAATAGGGGAGCACACACATCAGTCAGCCAGTATGAATAACCTGGAGAATATATGCCAAGTCCCAGTACACTCATAGCACGCAGGAACACATTAATACATTTAAACTAGTATTTCCTATTGCCTCATTAAAAGTGGTACCTAATTTAGATGTGGTGAGTGTAAAACCAGATATATTGACTACACACTGTACAGGAGTAAACTAGTGGAGACTGATCATTTTTTTTGTATGCCTGTGGTTATTAGTGTGTATGTGTAAGAGAGAGGATTTTTAGTGTGTATGTGTAAGAGAGAGGATTTTTAACACTGCAGTGCTGTACCTGCAGAACTGTATCTGCAGAACTGTAACACCAACACTGTACCTGCAGAACTGTAACTCCAACACTGTACCTGCTGAACTGTAAGTCCAGCCCTAAAATCTGTGTACTGGAAATTGTGCACTGAAACATTTGCAGTGCAACCTCTGTGCTATAACTGCTGCCCTGAGCTTGTTGCGCTGCACCGACACTTGCTACATGGGCCCTGCTGTCCTTTGTGTAACTACTCTGAGAGACACTGTTCCAGTTCTCTCTGTGTGAGCAGCTAGCATGCGTAAAGGTCACATGGGCTTATGACATGCCCCCTTTGCCCCGCCCCCTTGGCTGAGTGCTCCATCTTCAGAGGATTAATTTCTCCTGGACTAAAGGAAGGGGTGTTGTAGAAAGTATTTTAGAGTGCTGCATACAGCACTGTTGTTTGTGTCCCCAAACATCACTATAATGTTAACCATAATGCAACTGATGGTTTTAATTATTTGAAAGTCACATGATTGATATTGGTCCTGTTTGCCTTGCAGGCTTTACTGATGATGCCTGGTTAAGAAATCCACTCTGTCTGGCTTTTAGACTTTGGAATTCAAAAGAGCAGGTCAAAGGTCAAGAATTGCACAACATTTTGACAAGCTGGCCTTGTCCCCTGCTTGAGAAGCTTCTGTGGGAGACGTGTGAGGGTAAAACCCCACAGGTCTGGGTCACCACTGGTTAAGAAATCCACTATGCCTGGCTTTTAGACCCGGAGGTCTGGGTCACCACTGCAGGCTCTGGCTGCATTTCAATACACTCCCTTATTGTCTGGCGTCTGAGTTGTTTGCCCTCTTTTGGAGGTCATGATTTCTTTTAATGTTCTCTTTAGTAAGAAATCATGTGACACTGTCCCCTAATCCAGGAAGTTTTTCATGACTCTCCAGGTGGACAAATTCTCCCTGGTTTTCTCTAACATCTGCTTGTAACAATTAATAACAGTCTGCTGTCATTCTGTTGTCTTTGCTGTTGTTGATTTAGAAGAAAATCCAAGACACTGATCCACACTAAATCCAACACTATGATGTATTGTGAATAATAGACAGACTGTGTATGTGTGTAATATGGTATTTAACTGTTGGGTTAGTACAGATAGTAGGCTCAGTATCTCTCATCTTGTTTTAGTGTGAACCATATTTGATCTATATTTTGATCTCTCTCAGCATTTGCATTATTTATTAATTATAAATGTTTTATTAATTATAAATGTATTATAAATTAATTCTACATGCATTATTAATTAATTATAAAATGTTCCTTAATTATACATTCAGTATTAATTATAAATGCATTATTAATTAATTAAGTACATCACACCTGACATAACACAGCACATTACACCTGATATAACACAGCACATTACACCTGACATAACACAGCACATTACACCTGATATAACACAGCACATTACACCTGATATAACACAGCACATTATACCTGCTATATCACAGCACATCACACCTGACATAACACATTACACCTGAAGAGACTTTAAAGGGACTTTAATAGAGGGTAGTATTTATAATATCCACCACAAAACACATATTGATCTATTATTACTCGCAAACATGCGAAAAAACATGCATTGCCAACACCTTCATCTGCAAAGTCTGCTTTCACCTGTTTTGATCTCAGATCTCAGATGGGGTTCTAACACCTCAGCGGTGGTGAAGAGAGCCTTAAGAAGCTGAATATGGACAAGAATCTGCTGACTGTCTTCTACCGCTGCTCTGTGAAGAGCATGCTGACATACTGTATCTCGGTGTGGTTCTCCAGCTGTACCACAGCAAACAAAAAGGCCATTCAGAGGGTTATCAAGATGGAAGATTATCAGACACACTCTCTCGTCCCTGGAGGACCTCTACATCACTCGTTGCCTCAGGAGGGCCCACACTATTATCAAGGACAGTACACACCCAGGACGCTGGAGGTTTGAACTGCTGCCCTCAGGCAGACATTACAGACAACCAAAAACAAATACAAACCATCTTAAAAACAATAGGGCCATAACTCTGTTAAACAAAACCAAATAGCTCATCCGCTGGTAGACCTGCTTTTTGTCCAAACGGGTGAAGTGCAATTACTGATGCTGCTAAATGTAAACAATTTGCAATAATTGATGCTGCAGATGTTGCAAACTGTAGAATTGTACGTAGTATAGCTTAAATTATTAACCTTATATTGATGCTACTTTAACTTTATTTAAATTCCCTTTCCTTTTCTAAATATCACCAAGGGGGAGGGGCTGTAACCCAATCTCGTTATGCAACTGTACAAGTACAATGTGTAATGACGATAAAGGTTCATTTCATTTCATTCATTTCATTCATTTCAATCATTTCATTCATTTCATTTTCATTTCATTTTCATTTCATTTCATTTCATTTCATTTCATTTTATATTTCAATTATATTTGTATATAAAGAAATCTGGATGGGAGAGCTAAATCATGCAGAATCAGTCTAATTTGAGAACCTGAACTGGGAATATTGGGTGACATGGCTGTTCGGACAATCCTGTGTCAGTGGTGCACTGTGCTGATGGATCACCCATTCTTAGATGATACAGCAGATCCTAGGTGATACAGGAGATCCTAGGTGATCCAGGTGATCACTCATTCCTAGGTGATACAGGAGATCCTAGGTGATACAGGTGATACCAAGAATAGAATGCTGTGCTCTGAATACTGCATCTGCAGTCTCGTCATGAAAGGTCATGCTTGTTTTCATAATCTGGGAATCCTAGAACCCTAGTGTTCTAATCTAGAACATTAGAACACCTCCCCAGTCATACCTGTCTTATATGTCCAAATAGATGCTGTAGCTTTGAAAGGTGTAAGGCTAGGGTTAAGGTTAAGTTTGGGGTTAGGGTTCAGGGTTCAGGGTTAAACCCCTTTGGTGCACTGGCACACTGTATCTCCAAGACATCTTTCTACAAAGTTAAAAGCCCATCTCCTGCTGTGGTGTAGAGTATATAGTAATTTTTGCATTATATTTCAGATATACCTGTTAATCAGATTCCAGATGTTCACCATTCAAATCTTCCCCCAGACTGTAGTAGTCCAGTCCCTGTGCAGTGGACTATATACTGTGCAGTAGACTAGTCTCTGTGCAGTGGGCCAGTTTCTGTGTACTGGTCCAGGCTTTGTGTAGTGGGTCAGTGTCTGTGTACTAGTCCAGTCTCTGTGTACTGGTCCAGTCTCTGTACAGTGGGCCAGTCTCTGTGTACTGGGTCAGTCTCTGTGCAGTGGGTCAGTCTCTGTGTACTGGTCCAGTCTCTGTGCAGTGGGCTAGTCTCTGTGTACTGGTCCAGTCTCTGTGTACTGGTCCAGTCTCTGTGTAGTGGGTCAGTCTCTGTGCAGACTGACCCTGCTGCACCTCCGTGACCTTTTTACCAAACCCAGAGCCGGCAGCCAGTGCAAGCGAGTGACTGTTTACTTATTCATCTCCCGTGTCCGTCACCTTGATATGGGTCGGGCCGTGGGCAGGAACAGAGCCTTGTGTGTTATTTATAACTGTGCTTCATCATTTATTAAAAACTCAGTCAGTTGAGTGGAGGGTGCACAGAGCAGACTGCCTGGTTTCATCCTAGCCATGCCAAGCGGGGCTCCCCTGGGGAGGTGTGTGAACACGGCTGGGAGGGGGAGTGGAGACCCGAGGAGGTGCTCAGCACAACCTGCTACAACTCCTGTTCAGAGGTGTTTTGTTTGCTGGCAGGATGGATGTACATGGCTAGACTTGTAGCTAGACACAGTGAACCAGCTATTGAATACAGAGACAAAATACAGTGAGTCTTACTAAAGAAACACAGTGAGTCTTACTAAAGAAACATCATGTAGCCCTGCATTTTCTGTCTAATGTTGCATTTTGCATTGCATCATCGTCAGGCAAACTGAAACTCCTATGTGTGAAGTTTGTGCGCGTGTGTGTATGTGTGTGTGCGTGTGTGTGTGTATATGTGTGTATATAAGTGCGTGTGTTGCCTTTTGCATTGCATCATCATCAGGCAAACTGAAACTCCTACGTGCAAAGTTTGTGCATGTGTGTATAGGTGTGTGTGTGTGTGTGTGTGTGTGTTAGGGGTTAGGGTAGGAGTTAGGGTTGGGGTTAGGGTTAGGATTAGGGTTTGCCACTGTCTGACAGAGAAATTAAAGGACAACTCAGTACCACTCTGTACCACTGCTGAGGCCCAACACTCTTCCCACTAAATGTCGACTTATGACTGTGTGAGACAGTAATGGACAAATAATGAGAGAGACAGGCAGACAGAAAGAGAGAGAGACACAGAGAGAGAGAGGGAGAGAGAGAGAGAGAGACAGTGGAGCATTTCAAACTCTAGCAATAGCATATTGGGAATCTGTCTCCAGCCCCTGGAGCAGGGGAACCCTGACCCTGGAGCAGGGGAACCCTGACCCTGGAGCAGGGCAATCCTGACCCTGGAGCAGGGGAACCCTGACACTGAAGCAGGGGAGTCTACCAGCAGGAGTCCATCACTGAGCACCTTCTTATACTTTATTCCTTTATGTATTTTGGCCACAGCTGATCTTAACAGTTGATTGGTGGTTAGAGCAGAAAGACAGCTGTTCTGTACAACCATTACATAATACCTACAGCAGTGATGTGTTGTGTAATTTAAAATGAATGACCTTTTTCTCTTTTGTCCCAGCTTAGACACACACATATAAAACTGTTATGAAAAATCACATGCATATTCTAGTTATGACCAAAGACTAGGAACATTTATTATTTTAATTCTGTGGCTCACACATGATGTACATTTTTTTCCAGTAAGGAAACAAACACCTTGCGATTTTTTATCGGAGTCAGCCTGTTAACACAGACATATGGGGGAAATTTGAATCATTTTACAGTAAGTGATCTGCTGAGGGCCAGGACGTGGGAGTCTGCCGTCATTGGCTTTACGAGCATGTTGCCATGTTCCGTCTTTGATCATGTGAATGCGGTTGCATCGAAGGAGGCAGCCAGAGTCTGTCTGGTTGTTCCTTAAAAACAGGGTTTTACTTACTTTTCATTTAAGCTCCGCACTAAATGAAGAACTGATTTATTTATTGCCCACTCAGATTGACAGTCGATTCATGTACTGTGCCGGGTCAGCTCTGCCGTAAACAATGTCACAAGCCTGCTCCAGCAAGGGGATAACTTTGGGAGGACTTTTATTATTCTGCTCACTGTACTTTGGACTGCAGCATTTTGGCAGATGATATAAATCCAGCCCCCTCCGTCTCAGAGATCACAGCTGCTACGCTGCCAGGAAGACCTCGACAAAGCTCTCCTCCCAAAATAAAGCTCAGAGGAAGACGTTCCTTGCAAGGTGGTGAATTTCTCCTCTTTCTCAAGCATGTGATATCTGACAGTGATAATCCCTCTCAGGGGTTCTTGGCGTTGAGGCCACAGCTGTCACTGAGCGAGTTTATCTCAGCTTGGAGCTGGCCAGGTTTCAGACCCAGGAAGATGTGTGTGGAGCACTGCAGCTAACCCTAACCCCTGTCACATATGGTCCCGCCTCCCTCCTGTCAGTCATGTCTTTGTTTTGTTCTCCATGTGTTTGTGTGCCTTTTATTTTGAAATGTCTTGGTTGTGTCGGTCTTCACACCCCTCCCTTGTTCTCTGCCCCTCATCATTGCTTTCAGGTGTGTCTTGTTTGGTTCCTTGTTTAGTCAGTGTATTTAAGTCCTGTGTTTAGTCTCTTGTCTTGTTTATTATTGTAAGTACCTCTAGTTTGTTATCTTGCTGTTCTATGTCTTTAATGCTAGCTTTTATGTCTCCCCTATTCTGTGTACTAGTGTTCTCATTTAGTGTTGGTTTAATTGGTTACTGTTTGGTTTGTCTTTATTTGTCATAATCTTCTTTGTAGTGTTAGTCAGTTTGTTAATAAACTACTCAAGAGTCTGCACTTGAGTCCAGCTTACCCTACCGGAGCGTTACAACACCTAGCCCTAACCCTAGGAATGGCGATTTCTTCAAGTCTGTGTTGTGGAAATTAATATTTCAGACTGAGAGGGAGTTGAGGGGTCTGTGGCTGGACACTGAGGGCTCACAAAACTGAGGTGATGGAACAGGAATGTGCTGCACATTTTTTTCAGAGCAGCTAAATTCCTCATGTGCATTTTAAATTCCGATCTTCCTGCCACCGAGGCAGCTGCAGCCCTCATGCTGCTGATCCTTTGCATCCCTTAAAAATGCATTTTGGATATCGCAAATTCGTCTGAGCCAGTTGATGTACACTGTGTCTACTCTGACGAGAGAGCATCTCTCCGAAAGAACACACAACACTTCTCGAACAGTTAAGAGGTAACAGCAGCTCACAGGATTCACCAAGGCTAAGACAGGATTTAACCCAGCAACCCTAAGGCTAACCATCCTAACCCTAGATCTCCAAGATGAGAATTCTTTACTCACTTTCAGTGGGTTACAGCATCTTGTGGTGTGTGGATGTCTCAGTCCTGGGCTGATATGTAACATAAGAGATTCTATCACAGGTGTTCAGGTTAGCAAACAGAATTAAAAGTCTTAAAATGGACACAAAGTTCTTAAACTCGATCCATATAGTTTAATTATTTACCTTAAGGCATCTCAATAACTATTAATTTTCATGTATGCTGAACCTAATATGAAAGTTTGTAAGAATGAGGAATGAAAGTCTGGATCCCAGCACTGCATCTTTGGAGGGTAAAGGGTTAATCTAGGGTAAAACGCAAATCTCAGTGAAGTCCAGGAGGGACAACTGTCAGTGGTGTGGGTGGAAGGGTCTATCCATGACTACTGCACAAATGACTGTTGAAATAAGCTAGAATTCATTTAAAATTAATTTTAATTTATTCATTTAAAAAACATCAGTTTGTCAGGTGTAAGAGAGTGGGCGTGAGTACAGTGTGGGTATGTATGGGTCATTTTGATGGGGACAGGCAGCTTCTGACCCTAATGAATACAAGCAATAGGCCAAAGGGTTACACTCCTAATTTTATTCTTTCGAAGACATTAAGGGCTGACGTCTAACCATAACACTGGAACACTCACCAACAGACAAGATGACAAGAGAAGGCTGGTGTGTCGAACCAATCACAGATCTTCTCACTGTGGCCACTGCTTGGGGCCAGGTGCTTTGCTTGTGTTTAACTGGTTCATTAAAAACATATTGGATGTTGCTGTCTATGCTCCCTAGTACAAAGACAGCACCCTGCAGAGAAGCTGTCTGCTCCACCAAGGAGACCTATGCACAGGGTGTCCAGCACCTCTGACCCTCTGCAAGAGAGAGAGGGAGAGAGAGAGAACACACACACTCAAATGTGTGAACACTCACACTTTTGTCAGATCAGAAATATTAGTAAAGTTAGAAATTTCCTGCCCTTTCCCACCTGTTTGGATTACCGCTATGCTTTATTTACTTGTCTGAATCAGCAAGAGGTGACTCATCTACCGCTTGTTCAAAATGCATCTTCCTAGGACAAAGCGCAGAGAACATATTACATCAGTGTAAGCTTCTCTACACTGGTTACCTATAAGCTATAGAATCAATATTTAAATTGTAATGATTACTTATCAGGCTGTCCATGATGAAGCTCCAGCACACATTACTCAGCTCATATGTCCTCTTCATAGTGTGAGAACACTAAGGTTTTCAAAGCTATTATTTATTATCTAAGCCTGGGGTTATCTGCCCCTCGTACTAATCTAAAATCAAAGGTGGACCAAGGCTTTTACAGTTTATATTCCAAAATTGTGGAAAATTCTCCCTACTGATGTCAGACTCTCAATTCAATTCATGTTGTTAAAAATGTTTAAAGGCACATTTTTATTCTCTTGTTTTTAACAGTTTTTCATCAATCTATACAGTTTCTGAAATTCACTGTTGGTCTGGCTGTGAAATAGATGTTATACTAGTTTAGACGTCAGTCGACCCTGATGTATAAAATTGCAGGTGTTGCAGACCATATCGCCGCCTCTGTCTTCAAATAAAATCAAATCAAAATTTATTTATATAGCGCTTTTTACAACATTTGTTGTCACAAAGCAGCTTTACAAGTGTCCGAGTACAAGCCCCCAGTGAGCAAGCCAAGGGCGACAGTGGCAAGGAAAAACTCCCTAACGGCATGAGGAAGAAACCTTGAGAGGAACCAAGACTCTGGGGGGGAACCCATCCTCTTCTGGCCGACGCCGGTCAGCATGACAACAATAATTAGACAGATACATAAACAAAGAAGTGATGGGAATGATAAGTAATTCTCATCGCTGTGTGTATATATATATGTGTGTGTGTGTGTTCTATATGTAATTCTTATTATTAAGAGTCCTAGACTTCTTGATGGTCAGTAATAGTAGTCCAGGGCCGTGGAGATACAGCCATAGCAGGGTAGACTTCAGGGTGGTGAGAGGGGTCAGGGTAGTGGGTATAAGAGATCTCATCACAGGAGCTGAAGATTGGATTCATTTACTATTGGCTATACAGTGTATAAGCAGAATATTCCACACACAGCATGAGGTTATGCTGGTGCCATCACACTGAAGTCAATAACAACAACCCAGCAGGGCACTAGCCAGATCTGGCACATCAGTGCGGAGGACAGAAGAGGGCGTTAGGGTGTCATTACTGGTAATTACCTCAGGAACTAACTGGGAGCATTAACAAACTGCTATCTGTGCATCTCCAAGCAGACACAGAGGTGCTGTTAAAACACAAACAGCAGGCACAAAAGCAGTGTTCAGACTGCCTCCTGGCCCCTCCCATGGCCCCGCCCCCTGATTTGGCCCCAGTGACAGGAGCCTCAGCCCCGCCTCCGGCCCCCTCCAGCAGACACCAGGCAGCTCATCGAAGCCAGCATGGTGTCAGGCTGGATCCACTGCTAGCTGGGTCACCTGGGTTAGCCCCACTGTGATTATGCTGTGATGTAGCATACTTTCCACAGATTAACAATTATTTTCTTATCAAAAGGTATGTGAATTATGGCCTTCTGATCTTGCACTGCATAATTTCCCCTGAGCAGACAGCACTCATTTTCATCACACATTTTACTACAAAATAACACATACATAATATGCGTAATATTAATAATGTTCTCTTAATACTTCTGACCCTCTGCAAGAGAGAGAGATAGAGAGAGAGAAAGAGAGAGAGAAAAAGAGAGAGGAAGAGAGAGATGACTGTGGACCTGGCTTACAGTCTGTTGTATTGATTTCGAGACTGCTTTGCCAGTGTTCACCACGTATATATTCACTGCATATACATATACATTCCGCATATATATATGTATGTATATATATATATATATATATATATATATATATATATATATATATATATTCAATACACATACATTCATATACATATTTACAACACAAACAAACATATATTCTCCACATATGTATGTCAGCTGGGCTCTGGCCTCTAACAAGAGTGATGTCCTGTGATTTGGGTCACAACTCAATTATATTGTTCTGAAAGATACGTTCTAGGTTCTGAAAGATTAGGGTAAGGGTCAGTTATGTTGTCCTAGGTTGTGAAAGATTAGGCTGATGGAGGAATATCATAAGAGCTCTTTAGCAATCTAAAAGCACAGAAATATATCTTGCTTTTTCAGTGGAACTGGGGCAGTGACCCATGCAGACTGAACCAAACATGGGGAGGAACAAACAGCTCTGGTTCCTGTGCACACAAATTCCCCCACTCCAACCCCTCAGTCCTCCTAGTACAACCCCCACCCTCAGCCCTGCTGGTACATAGTGTCACTGGGAGGAGAGAGGAGAAGGTTAACTCGGGAACAGCAATATCACAGAACAACAAAGTCTTTCAAATCTGTGCAAAGAGATGTAGCAACCGAGGCTGGCCATATCATGCTATTGGTCTTGAGGCAACCAATGGAGGAACAGAGCTGTGATGCTCCAATCAGAATTAGATGGTTTTGAACAAAGGAATGCTGCCCTGTATGTGATTACACTAGAGCTGCATGTGCACTTCCACCCTACACATCGCCTGTGCTGAAAACACAGGTAGCATAGTTGTTTCTAAAGGATTAAATGAACTTTAATAAATGAACTGTGCTTTTTAGGATGCTAACAGATATCCCACGTGCTTGACCAACACCCAGTATACTAGGTCTGTGCTGGGTCCTAATGTGCTAATGAGGTGCTCTGGAATTCGGAAAAAACATCCAAAGTCTTCAGAAAGATAGAAACATGATGGAAATTCAGGAAGGTTTAGAGTAGATGTTTGGAGTAGATGCTTCTTTAGGCTTAAGAGGTAAACACACATGACACTTGACTGGCTGTCATTCGCACCAGAGAGACAGAAAGAGGAGTTTGTGTGTGTGTGTGGGGGGGGACTGGATCCACAGGCTGGTGATTGGCGTGACATATTTAGTGCACAGTGATGAGTTGGCATGCTTGTTTAATTGAGTATCTCAGTTTTGCCTGCTCTGCTATTTTAAGCCAATTGGTAAAGATGGTGAGTTGTCCCTTCCACCCACATGCAGAATATCTACACTGACAGCTCAGTGAATAACTCACACTAACAGCACACTAAACACTTAAGGTCACTGACATGAATATTGAAGTTTCATATAAATGCTTAATAGGAATGAATGCTTTGTGTACATTTTACACGCAGTGAGCACTAAACCATCAATATTCACCATTATCCATTGGCATATATTTTAATCTCTTTATGCAAACCTCCATCTAACATTGTTCCTAACAATAGAGCAGGATTGCGTGTGTGTAAGGCAGTACAGAGGTGTGTTCTGCAAGGAGTGTTCCCGTGGGGGGGCTGACAGTAAGTGTGTGGGGTGCCCTCAGGACCCCCTGCTGTGGGAGGAGTCACACTCTCACACATACCCCCCCCACCCACAAGCAGCCACAACTGTCAGCAGAACCTGTCAGACCTCTCTAATTACCTCACTAATTACCTCACTAATTATACCAGCGAGTGTGTAGGACTATAGTTACCTCCTGAACAAAATTAACATTACTCTGCTTTTCATCCATTTGAACAATAGGAGAATGTAATATTTAAGCTCCATGCTCTGAGTGTATCTAGGGTTAGGGGTTAGGGGTTAGGGTATCTATCACTGTGTGGTTATGTGCCCTCTTCCATGTTCACCAGAACATGTTGTGTCTAACTTGTTGAAAACAGTTCTACCGAGCAAAAAGCATGTACAAATTTCAATTTAATTTTAAAAAGATCATAAAGCACTGTTTATACTGCCCCTCCCTCATATTATATCCCTCCTGCAGCACCACAAGTGCAGGTCTCTTCCTAAGGATTAGGTTTAGAGTTAGGATTAGGATTATGTTAGAGTTAGGATTAGGGTTAGAAATAGGATTAGGATTAGGGTTAGGTTAGGGGTTGGGGGATTAGGGTTAGGTTTTAGAAGATACCTTGTAACAAACAGCTTCTTCAGTGGTCAGCTGTGCCGGGGACTGATGCTCCTCTTGCCTGTCACATGCAGAGCAGACCCATACACCCCCATACATCCCCATACACCTAAGATGAGCTGCGTGAAGAAGAGCTCCCAGGAGGGTTAGGGTTAGGGTTAGATTCATGATTAAGGGTTAGGAGGACAATGAGTAAGGTCAGTGCGGGAGAGTTAAGGTTAGGGTCCAAACCCCATTCACAGCCCACTGCACCATAGAAACATGCCTGTAAGGATGCTTTCCTAACTTGCTGAACACGTGCCTGTAAGGCTGGAGCAGTCACGTGTGTCTGAGGAGCTCTGCTTGGAATATTCAACTATAAACCAACAAGGTTGCACAGTACCACAAGTGCCATTTGCTCAGAACATTCCAATACCCCTTGTACTTCACATTCTGGTCTTAAGATTCTGGGTAATACTTCTCTTGACCCACAGACAGGAAACGATCATGCCCTTAGACAAGGGAATACAATTCCAGGAGCATTTCCATGCAACCATAACTATATTCCAGAAATATGACATTTATTTTTACACTTACTTGTTATAGTCACATGATCCCACCTGTCAAACTAGTTTGCTTACAGATCCTAAGAGAAGAAGCTTACTCTTATGCTAAGATACATTCTCAAATACTTCCATAAATGTAACATGGTCTCAACACTGGCCCTGCACCACACAACTAAACTAATATGCAAAAAGAGTCACTGTCACTCAGGGTTAGGGTTGGGGTTAGTGTTACTCTCAGGCACTGGGGAGGATTGTGGATTTTACAATGAACATGCAGCGGCTGAAGGGTAGAGGAGAAAGAGACATGAGGGTTTCAGCCCATATGCTCAGATTCATAAGTTTCACAGTTTCATTGGTATCACTGCCATAGTCCATTTTTATTTGTTTATTTTTCTATTTCTTAATTTGCTCTTAATTGTTTATTTTGTTGCTGTTGTGGTGTTCGTTGCAGACCAGAAAAGGACAGGTCTGCCCTTTGAGTCTTTGTTTCTCTCAGGATTTTTCCTATTGCTCTAGGGAGCTTTTCATTTCCATAATATCCTTTGCTCACTGGGGACTCTACCCTAACCCCAAACTAACCCTCACCCCAAAACCTAACCCCTAACCCCAAAACCTAAACCCTAACCCCAAACTAACTCTCACCCCGAAACCTAACCCCTAACCTCAAACTAACCCTCACCCCAAAACCTAACCCCTAACCTCAAACTAACCCTCACCCCAAAACCTAACCCCTAACCTCAAACTAACCCTCACCCCAAAACCTAACCCCTAATCCTAACCTGGTCTTTGCACCAAAGACCAATACACACAGCAGACAAGCACTCTGAGCCCAGCTCAGTTCCTTGCTTTCTGCTGGTGGAGCCCTCAAGATAAGCAAAGGGAGCAGACAGGTCGTCCTGTGCCTCTCTGCTGGCTCATAGTCTTACAGTCTTACTCTATCCTGAAATTACAACCCATGCGTGAAGTGTTATTTTAGGGGATCTCTTTTCTGACTCAGTCACCCAGAGTGTGTAGAGTGTGCAGAGTGTGTGAAGAGTGTAGAGTGTGTATTAAATGAACAATGGCAGCCTGACTGCATTAAGCTAGCATAGTTCACTCCAAAAATATTCATGGAGTCAATGAGGGAGTTATGTGGTTATGTGTGTTATGTGTGTTAATGAGGGAGTTATGTGGTTATGTGTGTTATGTGTGTTAACAAGAAAGTTATGTGGTTATGTGTGTCAACGAGGGAGTTATGTGCGTTAACAAGGGAGTTATGTGGTTATGTGTGTTAATGAGGGAGCTATATGGTTATGTGTGTTAATGAGGGAGTTTTGCGGTTATGTGTGTTAATGAGGGAGCTATTTGGTTATGTGTGTTAATGAGGGAGTTTTGCGGTTATGTGTGTTAATGAGGGAGTTATGTGGTTATGTGTGTTAACGAGGGAGTTATGCAGTTATGTGTGTTAACGAGAGAGCTATGTGGTTATGTGTGTTAATGAGGGAGTTATGTGTGTTAACAAGGGAGCTATGTGGTTATGTGTGTTAATGAGGGAGTTATTTGGTTATGTGTGTTAACGAGGGAGTTATGCGGTTATGTGTGTTAATGAGGGAGTTATGTGGTTATATGTGTTAATGAGGTTGTTAATATGTGTTAATGAGGGAGTTATGTGGTTATGTGTGTTAACGAGGGAGTTATGCGGTTATGTGGTGCGGTTATGTGGTGCAGCTACTGCTGGAGTTTGGAGAAGGTGGAGGCTGTGTGGAGAAGCATGCCTTCTGCTGCTGCCACCACTGGGACCCCTGGGTTATTCTCTGTGGCACAGGAAAGAGGGCAGAGCGCAAAGGGCAGCGATAACAAGCAGGTGACACCTTAGGTTAGGTTAGGGTTGGGGTTAGTGTTAGAATTAGGGTTGGGTTAGGGTTAGGTTAGGGTTGGGGTTAGTGTTAGAATTAGGGTTGGGTTAGGGTTAGATTAGGGTTGGGGTTAGTGTTAGAATTAGGGTTGGGTTAGGGTTAGGTTAGGGTTGGGGTTAGTGTTAGAATTATGGTTGGGTTAGGGTTAGGTTAGGGTTGAGGTTAGTGTTAGAATTAGGGTTGGGTTAAGGTTAGGTTAGGGTTGGGGTTAGTGTTAGAATTAGGGTTGGGTTAGGGTTAGGTTAGGGTTGGGGTTAGTGTTAGAATTATGGTTGGGTTAGGGTTAGGTTAGGGTTGGGGTTAGTGTTAGAATTATGGTTGGGTTAAGGTTAGGTTAGGGTTGAGGTTAGTGTTATGTTTTAAAACCACTAGCCCTACCCCTAGCTGTGTATGAAGTAAGCACTGGTGGAATTCAGACCTAGACCTTCCCAGTGCTCTGACCGTATTGTCTGCAGGCTCACATGCTCCACTTTTCAGGCTGGAATTTCCCCTCTGCTGTGGGAATTTCATCTCATCTCCCTCTTCCTCACTGATTATGATATTTGAATGACTGATAGCTGCATGAGATTGGTATTGTTTGGCAGAACCTTCCCACTCAGGTGATGCAAATAAACCCCCCTCCAGGGGGCAGCACCTAAACCCCCTCCAGGGGGCAGCACCTTATCTGTACTGCTGAACTCAAGCAGCACATTATGAAGGCATGTTGTATCTGAGAATTTTTATTAATCCTGCATCACTCTTGAATAGGAATTACCTCATGCAGATTAGTGGTGATTAGATTTGCTGTGATTAGATACTCTATCCTGGTGTTATGTTATTTTCTATTTTTGAGTCAGTCTGTCTCTTGCATGCAACTTTAACCCGAACCCTAACCTTAGAGGGAATGCAAACACAGCAAGTGGAAAGGGAGAGTGGGCTTAGCGTGGACATTGGACGTGTTTTCATTATTATTTTGCTGTCCTTTGAGTACTGGGTGCATGTGTGTGGGGTCAGAGTGGCAGTTATGAGTGACAAGGACCCGCCCCTCACTGTTTACTACACAACCTCAATTAGCAGGTCTCACCTCTGCAATGGAACAAAAGAGCTCTGACATTATCTCTGTCGGGCACAACAAGTTTTTATTTTCTTTCTTTTTTTGTTTCAGTGGAACATTAACCTTCCACTGTACAGCAGTGAGAAGACTGCTGACGTGCATGAGTCAGGGTTATGAAGGGAAAAACGATGAGTCACGCAGAGCAAGTGTACATGCTGGCGTGTGTGTGCGTGTGTGTGTGTGCGTGTGCGTGTGTGTGTGTGTGTGTGTGTGTGCTGGCCTTAAAGCTCGCTTGGCTGGACTGAGATTCTGCAGGATTCATGGAAGCTCATGGAAAAGAAAAAAAATTACTCAGCATCGCAGCCAGAGAGAATCCCTTCAGCTCGTATTCATATTTCCAGCAGAAAGAACTTCACTGGAGGTCTTAACCATCACAAACAGCATTTCCAGTTCTGCTCCAGTTCTGTTCTAAGAAGCTGACTCTTTATTAAACCGAGGGACTTGGTAAATTTGTCAATTAAATCTTATTTTTTTCTCTTTTCATATTTTGTGGGCTGGTGTTTTGAAAAGAGCCGAGTTATCAGTAGAAAACACAGAAGAGGTGCAGTCCAGTCTTAATCCACATCTGCTGAGCAGCAGTCCAGTCCTAATCCACATCTTCTTGGGTGTGTTAATCTGCTGGTAATCTGTTGGTCAGATGAACAGGAACCCTGTTATGTGTGTACTGCTCACTTAGGCATAGCTTTCCTGATTACTGTTTGAGCCTGAAAACAATCCTGTGTCTTTCTTCCACCATCACTGTATGGACCAAAACATTCATCACTTTCTCATATTAGCCAGGCAGTGTCACACAGAATCCCTGTTTACACAAAAACTCACACTAAAATACATAATAACATAGACAGCTGGAAGCCTTACACTTACACCCTCGTGTTGGTTGCAATGTTAGTGGCATGCCTATTGTAGACAGCGGCATCACTTTTGACAACTTTTTTAAATTGATCACATTGTAAAGGAAAAATTTACCATCCCCAGATGTTAGATTCAATCAGAAATTTCTATTCACTGCTTACAGCAGGATAATGAAGTCCTGCTTCTTACAACAGTGTGATCACGTCCTGCTAAGTGACTCTCAACGACAGACCTCACACTGACACCATTAGCATAAAATACACTATCCATGATAAAAGAATTCCTATTAAGGTGTTTTTGCCAGCCCAGTTATCATGTTGATTCTGACACTGCTAATTGTATTCTATTTAAACCTTATTGTTGTTGAACATGGAATTTGTTTTAAAGTTTATAACAAACAGCAATCCTCACATGTGTTTGTACTTGATGTGAGCCATGTTTATGCATGAAGTCTTTCAGCGGGTTCCTGATCGGTTGGTTTCGTGTTTAGCTGAGATGATTAACACTCTTAGGGGGGCTGATTAATCACCACTGATGAACCAGAACCTGCAGTCTGGCAGTACAGAACATTTACCCCACATTCACACATTAGGCTACAGTTGTGAATCTTACATGTAAGACTTCATTTCCTTGAAGTTTTTGTTTTTTTGAGGGTTTTTTTTTTGTGGTTGTTTACATTCAGTGTAAAAATCCTTAATTCCATTAATATATATTTTTTAAACACACAGCACCATGTTTATCACAAGAAAGGAACCAAGAGACATGTAAGCAGATGTAAACTCAAGACGTTCTGACATGTTGCTGCAAAACATTCGTTAATAGTGGGGGGGCCAGAGCCCTTAACAGGTTTAGACATGAATTAGGAAGGACTTTGATAACCCTCTACATCCAGCTACATATACTAATGTTTATCTTAATGTGATAACATTAGAATATGGCTTTGTAGTAATGTTTATGTTAATGTGAAAACATTAAACTATGGCTTCGGAGTAATATAATATGTGTACAGAAGAAAGCTTACACACACAAACACACACATGCATAGACAGTAGGCAGAGGGAACAATGCAACTGAAGTGAAGGGGACTGGCATCTGAGTGGAACATGTGAGTGGAACACCTCTGTCACTGTCATATAAATATCACTCATTACAGAAGGGGTTATATATTTAATATTCTTATGCCTTCTCCTCCAACCCAACACACACACTCACACACACTCACACACACGCACACACACACACACACACACACACACACACACACACACAGAGGAGGATTACTCTGAGGAGGTACTATATTCCTCCAGCACCACAGCAGCCCAGATTTCTCTTATAATTTTCAGATAGATTTCCCCCTCCATACACACCATTGTACAGTCATTGTACTGTTGAACAAGCTATGTGTGTTTGTGTGTGTGTGTATTGGAGAGTTACTAGCCACCCGAAAGAGCCTCGTGCCTTGTTATAGAAAATAATGACCTCAGCAATGTCATCTCCTATATGTCCTTTCTTATATGTCCTCTCTTATATGTCCTCTCCTACATGTCCTCTCTTATATGTCCTCTCCTACATATCCCTAACCTATATGTCCTCTCTTATATGTCCTCTCCTACATATCCTCTCTTATATGTCCTCTCCTACATATCCTGTCCTATATGTCCTCTCTTATATGTCCTCTCCTACATATCCTAACCTATATGTCCTCTCTTATATGTCCTCTCCTACATATCCTGTCCTATATGTCCTCTCTTATATGTCCTCTCCAACATATCCTCTCCTATATGTCTTCTCTTATATGTCCTCTCCTATAGATGGCTGTGTGCACACGTGGGCTGTCACTCCAGAACGCTGATGGACACAGAGTGGCTGTAGGGGCTTCTCCTGCACATGGCCTGGGAGCACACACAGCCACCCAGAGTGAAGCATGTTGGTGCAGGAAACATGCAGCACAGCTTCCTGTGCTTCCTGGTCCACTCCAGGCACACAGAACACAAGTCACAGGATTGTGAAGGGAAAACTGCAGTGCCCCCTCCACTCCTGCTCTGGGTTTTGGGAATGCCTGAAAACTTCAGATTGCACCTGGAGTTGAAAATGATGTATGCAGACGAAAGTGTTTATTATTATGCATGCATGTCTACTATATAATTTAATATACAGACATACTACCTGTGTCTGTTTGTAACTCTGGCAGACTATCTACAGTCATTTCATTGCAATGCGATGCTAATTCAAGTGCTGCTGTCAGGTGGGAGTGTCAGCGTTTCCTGACCTCGTTCTCTGGGGCCTGGGAGAGTATTAGAGATTGTAGAGAAGTGCTTACATCAGTCCTGACATTCATTACCATGACACATGCCTCTGTGTGAGTGTGTGAGCATGTGTGAGCTGAGCAATGAATGGCAGATTTTACATTTGTGTTACGTTGGTGCGGGAAGCAGAGTATGGAGAGAGAGAGAGAGAGACAGAGTGATTGAGTGAGTAAAAGAGTGAGAAAGAAATATTAAGTAAGAAAGAGAGTGAGAATGAGAGAGGGGGGGGGGCTGGTGCCTACACCCTCCAGTTCTGCTCCGCCCCTCAGCTCTGCTCCGCCCCTCGCATTGTTCACCAGGAAGAACACATTCTCGTGTTCTCGTGTATGTGCGTGTGTTTTTATTAAATAAAAAAAAGAAAGAAATTGGCAAGAGAGGCTTAGAAAAAGAGACTGTGTGTGTTTGTGTGTGTGCGTGTGTGTGTGTGTGTGTGTGCGCATGTGTGCATGAAACTAGAGGGGATGTTGGCAAATCAAATATATGTTGGTAAATATATTCATATTACTATTCACTATTCATATTACTTACACACACACACACAGTAATATGAATATATTTCGCTAACATCCCCATATATATATATATATATATATGGGGATGTTAGCGAATATATATATATATATATATATATATATATATATATATATATATATATATATATATATATATATATATATATATATATATATATATATATATAACATATATATATATATATATATATATATATATATATATATATATATATATATATATATATATATATATATATATATATATATATATATATATATATATATATATATATATACACTCTGGCCTGGGGTGAGGAGCGAGAGGTGGCCAGGTGGCAAAAGCCTTGTTCACACCCTCCCCAGAATCCCTAGAAGCCTTTTATTAATACAAAAATGACTGTGATCCATTTGGTTAACCCAGTGCTGCCCAGTGGATTATTTCCCAGCCCCATCCCTCCTCTCCCCTCCCCTCCCCACCTCTCCTCTCCTCCCCTCCTCTCCCCTCCTCTCGCTCTGGGTCGTGTCTCTGCACCTGCAGTTCTTCCACACATCACTGTAGCCTTGGAAACAGCAGCATACTGAGACACTGGTTCCTCTTTCTGCCCCCCTCACACACACACATGCACACACACACGTGCACACACACACAGACACACACACATATGCACACACGTGCACACACGTGCACACACAAACACACATGCGCGCACACACGTGCACACACAAACACACATGTGCGCACACACGCGCACACACAAACACACATGTGCGCACACACGCGCACACACGTGCACACACGCACGCATGCACACACACACATACACGCACATACACGAGAACACGAGAATGTGTTCATTCACATATGTGCATTACTGAAGGGTGTGTGTTTTTAAGACAGCAAGCTAGCAGTTATTCACCATACTTTCTTTGTTCTTCAATAATGATTTAGTATTGAAAGCTCAAACTTATCTGCAAAAGATCCACTGGAACTACAGTAAATGCATGAATCGTCTCTCAGGTCACTATCTTCTTTGTCTCTCCATGCATCACTTAATAGCAGTTTAGCAAATCTGCTGAGAGCAGATGTCAAAACAGCAGCACTGTGGAGTAATTTAAAAAACTAGAGACAACAAACTTTGGTTCAAAAGCACTTGCATGTGACTGTAACCACGGTTACAGTGGTGGTTGATTATGATAAGAATACTAAGCAACCTTGAAATATTTGAAATAAACAGTAGAATGTGTGTGTGTGTGTGTGTGTGTGTGTGGTGTATGTGGTGTATGTGGTGTATGTGTGTGTGTGTGTGTGTGTGTGTGTGGTGTATGTGGTGTGTGTAAGTGTGTATGTGTGAGTGTGAGTGTGTGTGTGTATGTGTGTGTGTGGAGGTAACACATTCTTATGACATTAACTGCAGCCATGCTGCAGAAGAGGTTTTAAACGCAACTGGCCCTGACTCTGACACTCGAACCCACTGCTTGAGTGTCTATTTAAAGTGATCAGCCTCTGGCACTGTGTCAGCCAAGCAACAAGGAAGTGGGTTTACTTTAACAAGAAAGTCAGCTGAGCTCTCAGTTTCCCTTCGTCAGAGAGATGGTGACGTTTTGATGGCTTTCCGTCAACAGTTAACTTATCTGGAAACTGATGTTTTAGAGCTAACTAAGATGGCTGAGAGCAAAAACAATTGCTTGACAGATTGAGGAAGTACATGAGATAACCATAGTTCATGAGAAAGAACCGCCCGTAAGCAGCTGAGTTGTTCAAATGGAGGGGGAGGATCTACAAGGAAAGAAAACAGCTTTACTGTAACTTACATTTTGTTAAACACACTGTTTGTATTAATGAGAATTTGCACAGAAAGTTTTGTTTGAATGTATCAAGGCACTTGGTTTAGAAAAATAACTTCACGAATATATGTGAATAACATCACAATGTATGTAACATATTGTGAATCTCCTCCACCCTCCCTCCTCTGCCCTCCCTCCTCCACCCTCCTCCACCCAACCCCCTCTGCCCTCCTTCCTCCACGAAACCTCCTCTGCCCTCCCTCCTCCACCCTCCCTCCTCCGCCCTCCCTCCTCCACCTCTCCACCCAACCTCCTCCACCCTCCTCCGCCCTCCCTCCTCCATCCTCTTCCACCTTACCTCCTCCACCCAACCCCCTCCGCCATCCTTCCTCCACCCAACCTTCTCCACCCTCCCTCCTCCGCCCTCCCTCCTCTGCCCTCCCTCCTCCACCCTCCTCCACCCAACCCCCTCCACCCTCCTTCCTCCACCCAACCTCCTCCACCCTTCTCCACCCTCCAACCTCCACCCTCCTCCGCCCTCCCTCCTCCACCCTTCTCCACCCTCCGAGTCACGTTAACTCAGTCTGGCCAAGTCACGTTTTGCCTGCTGCTCCAGGAGTTTACACCCCCAGCAGCTGGCTGCACAGGTGAGCGAACAGCTCTCACGTGTGCTGAAAAGTAACAAAAGCCCTCCCACATGTACAGCTCGGGAGGCACGTGCACAGGATGTAAACAGAGCGAAGAGGAAATGTGCTGCTGTACACTCCTGCTCAGCAGGGCCCTAGCATTGCACGCCAAATGCATGTGGGGAACAGGCCATCGCAACCGCATCCAGAACTTGGGAGGAAGGTGAGGAACATTTTGTGCATGTGACATCAGCATACAGACTGTGCTGTCTGCAGTCAGTTTGTTTGTCACTTACTAATGCCAGAGCAACACTGGGACACTACTGTAAAAGAACACACTGTTTACACACAGATTTATTAAGGCATGACCTACCAGATAAGCAGTACTTAGTTTGTGTTTATTATAAATGTAAATTAAACTAAACCAAGGGTCAGTGCTGGAGATACATGGGCTCTAGTCTAATGGCCAAGTCTTCAAATGGTTTTTAGTCAGAGGTTTGTGGGGACATTAATATCTCCTAAAGACTCATAAATGCAGAAGTCACATGGACCTGTTATGTTGCCCTTTAAAGCTGAGCTTGCAGTGTGTAAACACACACAGGGCAGTCCAAGCATAATGAACACTTTTTGAAGCTGAAAGTTCAAGGTTTAGGGTTAAAGTTAGGGTTAAAGTCACAATTAGAGTTAGGGTTAGAGTTAGGGTTAGGATTACGGTTAGAATTAGGATTAGGGTTAGCACAAATGCATTTGAGAAAATAGCAAGACCCTCCCCTTTAGTGGACATCTCATGATGTCATTTCACTGGCTGGGTTCTTGTGTCTCTAAATGCAGCAGAGTCTCTGTGCTGTGACTGGCTGACTGGCTGGAGGGGGAGGGGTCCACTCCCTTCTGTGGCGCCTGCACGTTAACCCTTGTGTCAGACTGAGCTTGGGTCTCTGTCGCTTCCTGTACTGTAGACTGTAGTTTGTCCGTGTGGTTTGCTATGTTTAGTCTGAGTAGGCCATGTTTGTGATTGCTGGTAATAAGCAAGTCAGGTGGACTTGTGTGTGCATTATTTTTAATTTTGCCCATTTATAACAATTTTGCCCATTTAATTTTGTCCATTTATGAAAAACTGCATGGCAGTGTTTCCCTTGGGTTAGCTGGAGTCTTTCTGTTCTGAGGAGCTATACTCCGACTCTGTGAAAACTTTTAAGGCACACTGTTTCCCTTCTGTAGCTGTAGAAGTCATTTTCTCACCCTGTAATTACAGTACAACAATACAGCAGTTGTGCAGGGACACAAAGTCTGCGCTCAGCTAGGACTCAGAAAGCTGTGACTCACATCTGCAGAGTATGGCTGTCATTAGACGCTGTGAGGAGGCATTGTGTGAATGAATTTCTACACTGGCATGGTTGTGTGTGCAGCGCGTGCAGTGGAGACCCTCACAGATGGTGGCCACTGAGGGACACTATTCTGTTTGGGCTTTCTGCACAGCAGACTTTTATAAAGACTAATGTATGCAGCTAATGTATGCATGTCTGATACACAAGGTGGAACACCCCCACCCCCAGTTCAAGATGGACACATCTATTTTGGAAGAGAAGACAAACATTTGGGAGATTTGGTCAAACCTTAAGGTTTAATTGAAAAAGTCATTTTCTTGAGTTAAGAGTTCGCAAAGAAAAAAAGCTTCTCTCCACAGAAGACGTCTCTTCACGGAAGACGTCTCTCCATGGAAAATATCTCTTTGTTAGAACATGTTTACTCTTATAAGGGTGATGCAGCAGGATGTTCATGTCTAACGATGACCTGACGATGGTCACATTAGTAGCTCTCCTTTCATTCTCAAGCTCTGAATTTCCACATGAGCACATTTTCCCACAGACATGTGTAGGCACCATGGATGCTGAGGGAAAGGAGGACCGATGAGAGCACTGCTGCTGTTACAATCACTCAGTAGTCTGAGGGAGACAGGGCTCTTCAACCAGGGCAGTTTGCCTAGTAGTCACGTGTAAGCAGTGTAGACTGATAGTCAGCACATGTCCAAGCACACAACCTGCATGTATTTTAATTCTTTCATGCAAATTATGTAGACCTGTTCCACTGGAACAAACTGAATCAAATGTTCCTGGCTTGTTTTTAGTTTTGCAGTTTACAAAAACAAAAAACAACTAAAAAATTATCACAGTCCTGTTTATAGAACCACTTGTTCCTTAAAATGGTTACATGAGACCTTATTTAAAAAATGTCTGCAACCCCCACAGCACATTATGGTCCGTAAGGTTGGCAGTTCAAGACCCACAATCAGCAGTACCCTTGGCTAAACTCTTGAGCAAGGCACCAAACTGCTCCCGAGTTGCTTCTGCGACTGCCTAGCACTCTGTGTGTGCGTGTGTTCACTCCGTTAGTGTGTGCGTGTGGATGTGTTCACTCTGGGTATATATGTTCACTCTGGGTGTGTGTGTGAGTTCACTCTAGTTGTGTGTGAGTTCACTCTAGGTATGTGTGTATTCACTCTGGTATGTGTGAGTTCACTCTGAATGGGTTAAATGAAGAGAGGAATTTCCCTAAGGGGATTGATGAAGGTTCCTCTTCTTCTGTTTTTCCATAAATGTTAAGGTTACGATAAGAGTTAATAGAAGGTCACTACAGACAGGTTAACGGTCCTGATCATTATTAATAGCAGATAATGATGCACTGTTGTTACCACAAGATGACAGAGGTTCATCAAGACACTTATCTATTCTCGAGTTATGGTTAGTCTGAGAGACATCAGGGTTAGGGTTAGAGGTAGGGTTAAGGTTAGTCTGAGAGACAGACTATCAGTTTTAGGGTTAGGGTTAGTCTGAGAGACAGACTATCAGGCTTAGGGTTAGTCTGAGAGACAGACTATCAGGCTGCTAAAACATAGTGTAGATGCTTTGTGACTCATGAGTTGGATGGAGTCTGAATCAGAGCCTTGGAAATATCAGACAACGCCTATTTATGAAATGTCTCTCAGATCACCATAATGATGTTTGGCCTGCAGAACAAAACAAAGGCTTCAGAATTATCTTTATCTAATGGTAAAAAACGGCAAATGGCAAAATACTGTATGTCATGTGATTAGTATTTCACAACGCGTCCCGTTGTTTCCGCAGTTATATTTAGAAGATACAGCTAGGGATTTGCTGTGAGGATGCGAGAGAGCCAAGAGTGTGGATCGCGCGGAAAGCAGGAAGCGGCGTGGGCAGTCTCTCCCTACGTCACCGCCTGCGTCACACGCCAGGAGGGAGTTTTCCACTGACGAAAAAGGCTGCGCTACTGAGCAGTCTGGCTCAGACAAGAGAGACGCTTCGGTAAGTACGGTCGGCGTACAATAGCGAGACAAAACAGCCAAGACTCTAAACGGATAAAGCACAACTGTGTGGCCTGGATTACTACCGATTCATCGATTCATTCATTGTGATATCACTAATGGTGATCGGATACGTACATTCTTGGTAAGCAGCTGAGTTTGCTTTTAAACGTTACACTTGTATTTCATGTCTAATGGCCAATCTTGGGTTTGGAAGCTGGCCAAGTAGTTTGAACGTTCATTTTCGTCACGTAACAGGGGAAAACACGACTCCGATAATAAAAACGTTAAAGAAGTTGAAGTAACGTTAAAGCAGACATTAGTCTTCGATTTCATTATTAACCGAAACAATTACGTCGAGATGTAACAGATGTTGACGCGGATAGGTCTTGTTCTAGTGCTTTAAAGTGGAATTCTTGAGATTGTGAACATGGTTCACTAATGTAGTTTATGGAGTTTATCCATTTGTTTAATTTGCTGTTTACTGTATGAGTGGGACTTTATCTTAAGTTTGACAAAAGAGGCTCGTATGCTCAGAATAAATTGGAACATTGTTACACAGTTTGTTGCCTGCTGTGGTAAGCGATTATAAATAGATCATGCGATTGGTTATTAGGCTAACCTGTGTTTTATTCTAACATTTCCCGGTTAATCTAATCTCACGGGTCTGTTGCATGCGTCTGGCAGCATTCCAGAGTCGATTAGTCTGCTTTATGTAAGTGATGGCGATAAATGCCTGTATGTTGAGTGTGTTAAATGTCTTGTTTTCCGTGGAAGCGAGACCTCTGGAACGTGAGCGACTCCTTTAGGTTCTAGTCTAACCACGTCTTCTGATGACTGTTGTAATTGTCATTGGCATTAAACATGAAGGATGATCGGCTCAGCAAGAGCGACCAAGGAAACAAACTAGCGACGCTTGGCGTTTACGGCGTGACCGAATCCTCGCGCGTGTAGTGGTCACGCCAGCTCGTTTATTTCACGCAGCTTTCAACAGCTTTTCAATTAGAAAGTCTATCATTTAATGGCCAACAAACTATTGCATGCAGTATGCAATATTAAGTTTTAACATATGAAGGCAAACATCAAATGAACGTGTCTGTTGAGGAATGAAGAGTAATCCTTAAAAATTAGCCAAGAGGGGAAACGTATTGCCTTAACTTTTAAATGAATCGTGTACGCAAAATCATGTGTTGTGGAAAAAAAAATTAATTAGTCCAGCGACTCGATTGGTGTTTGGATTGGTTTTTGTTTAACCCGCCCCTTTTCCTTTCAGCATTCCGTTGATCGAATATTGTTACTTTGCCCATGTTCCATTGCGCGAGCACAGATTCCTGTTGAACTCAGTTGAATGGTATGCGCTGTCTCACGCGCGACCTCACTCGGCCTGGTTGTGGGAATTCTGCTTCCAGTGATGTTGGTCGCCAGAGTCTTTGTTTAGATTTTCACCGCTAGACAGTGCATTATTCATTTATTTTTTAAGTTTTTTTTCTGCAGTTGCCGTGTGACCGAAATACAGTGAATCAACTTCTTACCGTACCTCAGCAGTAACGCAAATTCTTGGCATGCTACGCTTTATGTGAAATGCAGCCAGTAACAAGATTTTACTATACAAGTGGATTTGACTTTTACCTCCTCGTGTGGTTTGCTTAATACAGTGAAATGTGGGGGAGGGGTTTACCTAACTAATTAACATTGGATGATCAACAGGGTGGTGTACACAACATTAGGGTCAGATTAGCACATGACCAGTTGAACATTACTGTTTGGATCTGAAAAACGTTTGACTCGTGGTGTAGATGCCATCAGTGGACAATCCCTGTACACCACGGTATGTACTACATCACGCTGGCACACACAGAGGAAACTCCCTGTGTTTTACCAGCACGTTCAGAGCACATGTGCAACCCAGTAACGGTCACTGTGTTGCTGTACTGGCCCAGACAGGCTGCATGTCCCTGTTCTCGAGAAGTTCACACAGTGCTGAGGCTTCTTTGTGTCTGCTGTGCGTGTGAGAACCTACGGTCTATAAGACCTGATCATGCATCAGTCTCAAACATTACTGGTTCTTGTAGGGTACCTGCATGGGTTCCAGACTGAGTGAACCATGACCCCCCCCTCCCCCCATGCCCTCGGGACGCACACCCACGACTCTCGGTTGTGACAAACTGCTGCCTGTGATCCATAGAAAGTGTGTGGACAGAGAATTTCAGCTGAACTTTCCCAACTTTGCATTTCAGATGTTGATAAATTGTTCTGTCAGCAATGGAAATATTTCTCAGGTGAGCTCTGACTGCATCGTTTTTGTGTGTCTGCGTGGAATGATGAACATGTGCTTAGCAGGTCCTAGAAGCAGTGGCACGTGTGTGTTAAAGGTGTCAAATAGTTCTTGGTATACTTCAAGTAGCTGATCTCAGGTCAGCACTGTCTGTGTTCCAGGTCTTCCTCCAGCTGCTGTAGGGGCCTCCTTGTAAGCCAGTTTCCTGAGTGCCCTTAGTAGGTTGAATAAACCTTTAAGAAAACACCTGCGAGAATCTAGATTGCATGTGATGTAGACAGCTGCTGTGGGAATGGGCGTGTGACATAACGTCCTCCTCAGTTGTATGGAATGTGTGTGGATGGCATTGCCAGGTGGTGGTGGATATTGGCTGTTTTGTGCGGGGCTGTGTGTTTTTCCTAGTCATAGCCTTTCTGGAGGCGCGGGGAGACGCAGGCGCGTCTGGGTCTGATAGGGTTAGGGTTCTGCTCCGTTGCAGCGTGCGTCACACTGCCAGAGGAGAATTCCTGCGGGCTGGAGACATTTATTTATTTGTTTAAAGTCCTCGCCTGCTCCCTGCCTCCCTCCCACGTCAGTGTGTGAGCTGCTCTTTGGAATGGCTGTGCATGGGCTGTGCCACAGGAACAGAATGTCTCTGGCATAGCTGACCATTCACTGTTCTGCTTGACTGGAAAGAAGCCCTGGAACAATGGCACTTCTTGTGTGTGACCAGCAGGTGGTGCTGGGCCCCTCTCATGTGCACATACCTAGATGGTCTTTTCAGTGGTAGGGCCCATTGGCCTCTTACTGTCTCTTTTTTAATCCGGATTAATCCTAGTTGTATTTCCTGCGATATATAACTATTTTTTTTATTGTTTAGTGTAATTGCCTGCAAATACATGTAAACATTGAGTGAGACACGAGAGCAAACATGTGCACACAAAATGCAAACGTACACACACACACACACAGGTGACATACGCACACACACATCTGGGTGCTGTGTGGCGTTTCTCTGGGAGGCCCATGTGCACCGTGCTGGGTGCTGTTATCTTCTGTGGATGTGATGCAATAGAACATTGTGGGACAAAGTCCCTAGCACCAGATGTGTGTGTGTGTGTGCACATGCTTGTACGCATGTGGAAGTGTGTGCGCGCATATTCGTCTGTGTACACGTGCATGAGTGTGTACACATTTGTGTGCATGTGTTTGTGTGTATTTACATGTGTGAATACATGTGCATGGGTACATGCATGTGTACATGCATGTGTACACGTGTGCATGGGTACATGCATGTGTACACGTGTGAGTGCACGTGTGTGTTTGGGGGAAGGGGGTCATAGTGTTCAGATTAGACTGCTCGATCGTACAAGCTGTTCTTTATGCTTGTTTGAACTAGGACAACCAGGATTTAAAAAATCTCAGTGGGAACCTTTTGTACCCGTCTGGCTGCTTGGTTCTAACATTTAAAATTAGATTTGGATAAACTCAGGTGGAGTTTACTTTGGTTCTTTTTACTTTGATGCGTTTTCACTGGAATGCTGTCTTTGTCCAGTCCTCTGTTTGGTTGACTGCATATAATCTATATACATTTACATTTACATTTACGGCATTTAGCAGACGCCCTTATCCAGAGCGACTTACAAAAAGTGCTTCATTGTTTTACTCAGAACAAAATCTCTAGCTAGTTAGTATAGGCTAAAATCAGGAAGAAACTTTAAGCAAAGATATTATTAGATACAGTCAGTATGGACGCCTAGATATACTCAAATATATACTGAGAAAACCCTACTTAACAGATAAAAGCAAGAAAAGTCATTACAGTCACAAATATTTAATACATGCTAGTGTAGTAAAATTTAATTTAAGTGCTCTTGAAACAGATGTGTCTTCAGTATATATATATATACAATTTCCTTCATTGTTTTGCAGTTCTGTGCATATCTTGAGTTCCTTTGATGAGATGTCAGCCTTTTTGAGCAGTCTGGGGTGGGTGTGTATGTGTGTGTGTGTGTGTGGGTGTGTGCGTGCTCCTCCTCTGGGCAGCGCTTCTCAGACAGATTTATATTCCCCATACGTAACCCACTTACAGATGCCTAACCCTAGATATACCAAACCCTAGTTATACCTAACCCTAACACTAGATATCTTAACACAATGTCACCCTAATTCTAATGCAGTGTCACCCTCAGCATAACCCTAACGGAGTGGCGTACTCCATGTCCCCTGTCTCCTCCTCTCCTCCCCCCTCTCATGCTCTGTCTCTCTCTCTGTCTCTGGGGAGCTTGGCTCCATGTTCTGATTTTACTAATGCGTGTTCAGTATTCTTTTTTTTTTGTGCATTTAGTAGACATCCAAAGTTGCATGACATAGTTTATCAGTTTGCTTGAAAAGTCAGTGTCTTGACTCTCTGTAACAATGATCTTGCTTATCTTACACGGCATCAGAGTGACAAGTGTCTGGGGTGACATCTCGCTCCTGAACTCTGTCTTGATGTGCTCACCATGCTGAGGGCTCTTTCCACACCACAACTGGAGTTCGGCAGCACCGGTAGCAGTTTCATCACCTTGCACAGCTTCACAAATTTTAATTTCCTGGAGCTCACCGATCGGACCTTTTAACAGTTGACCCCAGAACGCAACTGGTAAATTTCTGTAATTTGGGACCATTGCCTCCAGGTTAGTTGAGACATAATCTAGGACTTCCAAGTGGAGTTTTCAGAAATGCGCCTGCGTCTTTGAAGAACTGTTTTGCTTTGTTTTATGAGGGGGAGATGTTTCCTCACTTTGCAAACATCTCCTTGTCCAAAATCCCAAGAGAATGATCATCTGCACAGTGAATTTCTTTGCTTGCATCAAATTCCTGCAGTGTATCCTCTCTCAATAATTCCTGCAGTGTATTCTCTCTCAATATTTTGGGAACCCCCCTCCTTGCAATGTCATGCGGTTATTCAACACTTGTAAAGAACAGGTGTCTTGTTTTGAAAATGAAATTAGATTACACTTGTGTGAGTGACATTTTGAAGAAAACAAGCATACCGCTGCTTTGTGGGGTCTGCCGTACTCTTCTGAATATCCGTAGACTTCTTTGGTTCAGGAGATGGTCCAAACCTTTCCCTAAGGAGAGACAACATGTGGGACTGTTTCTGTGGGACAGTGCTCTCTGCTGAGCTGTTACAGAAGTGCTGAAACTGCTTCAGTTCCTTTCTTCTTTTTGAGCCTTTCTCAAAGTAGTTGTCAATTAGCAGTTCTCCAGGTGACATTGAGAGCTCATCAGCGGCAGTTTTGGCACGTGTCCAGTGCGTGGCACGGACAGCCAGCACTGTATACGTGAGGGGTCTGTGCCTTCGCTCTTAAGACAGAGTTGTTCTGGCCTGTCCTGATATCGTTCAAGGTCTTTGTCATGCGTGGATGATTTGATGCAGTTGATGTTCTTTGGCATCATTACACACACACACACACTATCCTATGTTTCACTGTACCTGACTAAAATGGCACACTCATTTCACACATGATGTCATTGCTTTCATCAGTCATAATACTGTATGGTGTTTTTTCTGTGCAGAGTAACTTGTACACATCCTCTACATTCAGGTTCCAGTTCATCATAGCTGCTATCCTGCTGTCTTTGTAGAAGCTATTCCAGAGTCAGGGAACATTTTCCTAAATAACTTGCCTATGTGTTTACACATTGAATGGTAGGTTATGCTCCACAATAAAAGACGTGACATACACCTCAGGTGTGGGACCTTCTCCATTACACTTTGTTTTTCTGGGGAGCAGGACTGACGTATATTAGAGGACCTTTCCCTGTGCTTTGCCTCTCTAACATGCTGTGATCCCTAAAATATATAAAAGCATAAGATATAATTTAAGATATAATTTCCTTGCTTTGTCAGCTATTTGTTAATTTATTTTCTCTACTCAGCAGGCTACACCAAGTAATTGTGACAGTGATATTACCTAATTTACCATCTCGGGTAAACTCTCTATTCAGCAGGCTGCACTTTCATTGATTTTCACTTTTTTTTTAATACTTTTGAGTAGTCTGAGGTGAGATGAGTTTTCTTTATTCTGTTTTTGGAAAGCCATGCTTCTGCCATGACACGTCTTCTCTCACTCACTGAACGCATGCCGTCCAGGAGGAAAAAAAACACTGCCCGTCCACACTAAAACTGATTGGCTGACTTGACAGACTCTTTGCAGAAAACAGGCCAACCAGAATCCTCCCTGTTTTGCATGCACTTCATGAATATGCACACGAGGGGAGCGTGTTGCCACAAGGTAGGCTACCACAGCAAGTACAGCCTTTCTCTCCCTCCCTGTGTGACTGTGTGCACGTATGTGTGACTGTGTGCGCGTATGTGTGTGCGTATGTGTGACTGTGTACGTGTGTGTGCTCTTGGCCGCCCGTTCTTCATTCCAGAAGATTATATCTGACTTGTGGGTATCGGGGAACCGCTATGTATATCATATAATAAGCAGGAGACTTAGCCTAACCCTAACCATTAGCATAACCCTAACCCAGATGTCTGGGTTAGTTATAGTTTTGAGCCATGTCATATTTGCTTGTGGTAGAGAACATAGGGAGACTTTGAGCATAACAGCTTAAACTCCCAGCCTCTCTCTCTCACACACACACACACACACACACCCTTCGTGGGATTAGCTCCTCGTCTTTGTTTCTGCCCATTGAACAAGATTAACAGATCAACGTGTCAGGTAAGCTGCGGTCCTGAAGACCCACTTCTGACACCCGTTTCCTGAGAGCTCTCACCCCTCCCCCGACTTGCTTGCTCTTCCTTGGATATGAATTAAAGTGCTTCTGGCATGCTGGTTAACACTAACCCTCTGTGGTGACCCTCCTGACCCTTAGGCAGTGTCCCTGAGGAGACTGAGAAACAGTTAATGTCATGCTGGCAGCTGGATGGGAAGTCATTCTAATTGCAGTTATGTTTGTGTGTGTGTGTGTGTGTGTGTGTGTATCTGCGCACCCGTAGCACAGTGTGCTGTAGAGGCATGCTGGGTTACTCCAGGACTCCAGCACCAGCCCTGCCTCACATGCAAATGAACTCTCGTTCAAGCATGGAATGTACTCGCCCCCTACAGGCCGACGGCAGGCACTGCAGCCAATGCCAGCCAAGGCTCCAGTCAACATTTATTCTGAACCTTCCAGTGTTGAGTAACTGCATAACTACGTAACCACAGCCAGCGGGATGGGTGGTGGTGGTGGTGGTGGTTGTCATCACAGTTGCATTCAGTGCTTTTATTTTTGTTTTCCTTGTTGAGCTCACGGAAGTAAATAAAGCTTGCTGACTGGAGCTTTGTGTGCTGGGACGTGGGCACATATCCACACGGGTGGAGCTGATTTGTGGATGTCTTTAATGGCAGGAGCCACAGAGTCATGGGAGGTGGTGTACTGCGTGAGTGATGTATCTCCGTGGCGACCGCTGACATGGTGTCAGCGTTTCTTTCTGGTGCAGCATGACCTGCTTCCGCTATCGACGCACGATGCCTGACGGGCAGTCTGTAGGAGGATCTCGTGCTCAGTAAAGCAGATCTTGTCTTGGTCTTCACAGCAGTAGACTGTGTCTCGGCAGACAAAGGAGGCGCCATCTTGGCGGGGGATGAATCACTCTTGCTCAGATGTACTCTGGCTTGTTTTTGTCCAGGGGTTTCTGACCTGTGTCTTTCAGCCATGACTGTCGCTGCTCAGAAGTCGCAGTATTGGTGAGAATGGAGCTCATTCTGCAGCATGTCCAGATGAAAGGTCTCTCATTTCTCCGTTTCATGGATCGGTTTTTCAATGGAAGAGCCAGAATGTGCTTTGCCCTTGACTGAACTGCCAACATAGAAGGGTTTAAATCTGTGGTGTTCAGGTCCATGAAAATGTCAACAGAAAGTATGAGTGTTCCACTCTTGATCTATTTCCATACTGAAACAAAGTGTGCGTGTGCATGTGCGTGTTTTCTACGTTAGCCGACGTTTAGGGTTAAGGGTTAGGGTTGATGTTTACTATGTTAGACTAGGCAAACATTGACTCTGGAGGTGCCAGTGCAGTGCATTCTTGTATGGACACATCCATTGGCAGAGACGTGTGGTTGCTCACTGTGGCCATGTGCCTGTGTTCATCCCGCCTCCTGAACATTCTGGTTTTCCTGGTTTGACAGAGAGAGCTCTGCTGATTTGGATTAGGGAGAGACACAGGGCTCTGCTGATTGGGCGCCGGTGCAGGAGAGCTGTGATTGATTGCTTCCTGTTTCAGTGTGACGTACCCCTGGGTTTTCTCCATGTAACGGAGAAAGAAAAGAAAGAACAAATGTCTGATTTGCTAACAGCAGTACCAGTATGCAGCAGGGTGCTTTTATAACCTGTAACAGCACTTCTAAGTGTTATAAGGGTTTGTCAGAAGGGTGCCCCCTGGTGTTGGTGTAACTGCTCTGTTCTAATGTAACGCGTGTTTGGGATGTTACTGAGTGTGTCTTTCCTGTTTGCATGCCACAGGTCAGTAGTGTAACGCTATGAGCGGGCTTCTCAAGAGGAAGTTTGAGGAGGTGGAGGAGGACCCGTGCTACTCCTCCTCTCCCGCCTCCCTCTCCTCCTCCGCCTACTCCGGCTGGGATTCAGACAGCGAGAGCTGCTACTCGGACACGCTCGACTCAGCCCCCAGCAACCCCAGCTCACCTGCCACGCAGTTTCAAAGTGAGTGCCTCCTGTGTCATGCTCACATGTCATGTCTGCGCAAGCACACACACACACACGCACAGACTATGGTATTTTTTTTGTAACCAAGACAAAATTATGATTACAAAATGGTGGCTGGAAAAAAAATCGAAGTGGCTGGTAGAATTTTTCTCCAACCAGTCACAGTGGCGGTGTAAGAAAAATGTAATTTCCAACTAGTCGTGTCCCCTGAGACTCTGAGCTCTGCCAAGGTGCTGCTAAGCCCCTGGAGCAGAGGGTGAAAAGGGCAACCAGCTGGGGGTTCCCAGGACGGCAGGGCAGAGAGCCAACGTGGAGGATGTGGCCTTATGCCATAGAGAGTGTAAAGGAGAGGCTGGGGGTAAAAATGTGAGTGTGAGGGAGGGAGAGAGTGTGTGGGTGGGTGTGTGTGTAGGTGGGAGGGGTGTTAGGGGCGGGGGGGGTTATTCAGGCTCTCTGCATTCCTGGAAATCCAGCCAGTATAAAAATTTGTTCGACCCAACTCTTAATCAAAGCCGCCAAACCAAACACCCAAAAGATCTGTAACAAAATTCAGTCCTGCTGAATTCAGTTAAGCGTCCCCGTGTTTTCTTCAACGGGCCATGCTTATTCAGACATCTGATAGTCGGCACATATGTGCACACAGTGGGCGTCCCAGCAGACTGGGTGTTTAATGGAGACCAGCTGTGACTATGTTGTGTTCATCCTTTCTGCTCACCACTTTCTAGATAAGAATCGGTGAGCTGGCAGTTTCATGAGGGTGAAGTCTCTCTGTCGCTCTCTCTCTCTGTCTATCTATCTGTTGTAGCTGAATTGGAATTTTCAGAAGTAAGCAGAAGGGGGGGGGGTGATCCTGATGTTTACACTTATTGCAACCTTAACCCTCAATTAGATCTAGAACAGTTCCAGAATGTGTCCTGATGAGCTCTGTAGTGCTCTTACTCAGTTACCCCCACTCCCACACACACACACACACACACACTCAGGTGTGTCTCTTTATTGTTGTATTAATTTTCCATTGCAGATGGAGGGTTTTATTATTTTTATTCTATTATTTTTATTCTATATTATGTTTATCCTCTTCTCCCTTCAAGCACATTTTGACCTGCTTTTTCCAGGGCAGCCTCTCCTCGCCGGTCTCTCTGTTTCTCCTCACGCGTCTCTCTGCTCCTTGCAGCCAGGTCCATCTTGAAGAAGGCCCGGAGGCTGCGGCAGGGCTCCGTCCACTTCGACCAGGTGACAGTCTTCTTCTTCCCGCGCTGCCAGGGCTTCTCCAGCGTGCCCAGCCGTGGAGGCTGCTCCCTGGGCATGGTGCAGAGACACAGCGCTCAGCGCCACTACACCCTGGCTGAGTACGCCATCGAGCAGCACCACCTACGCCGCGAGAAGCTCAAGAACAGGATGAGGGAGGAGAAGTTGGAAGCTCTCAAACAGGAAGTGCGTAAACCAGAGCCGATGTGTCGAAGCGTCCGCATACAGTAGGATGGTTCATGTGGCTTCAGGACTTGAAGGTTTGAAATGAAAACCAATTGATGGAGGGTATGTAACTCCCAACTCTCTCTCCCAACCCCCCTCCCCCCGAACAGCTGACCAAGAACGGTACCCAGGTGTCCGAGGAGGCGTCCCTGCTGACCGTGGACGACATCCCCGATGACGGCCTGGACGTGAGCGGCTGCAACGTGGACGGTGGCTCGTTCCTGTACCCCTACCCCTCCAAGCGCCGCCACGCCATCCTGAAAGCGGCTGGCGTGAAGAAGATCGACAAGGATGAGAAGCGTGAGCTCCGAGAGCTGCGCGTGTCTCGCGAAGACTGCGGCTGCAGCTGTCAGGGCTTCTGCGAACCCGAGACCTGCAGCTGCAGCTTGGCTGGCATCAAATGCCAGGTAGGCACGCTGCCACTGCCCCATAGGAGGCCTCAGCTCAGTTTACCGCCTCCCGCGCTAGCTACTCCAGGCTTAGTTTCCAACGCTAACTCGGTACAGCAGTAGTCCCCACGTAGTCAACCCAGCTCGTTCTGGGAGCTGGTGGCAAACAGGGATGTTCAAACAGTGTTCGAATCCCACGACTGAACTGGCAGGCATGTTTTTATCAAGGACAAATGCATGTGAATGTGTGTGTATGAAGGAGCAGAGTCTGATGGGTTTTTTTTTTTCCCTTCACAGATGGATCACTCATCCTTCCCGTGCGGCTGCACCAAGGACAGCTGTGGCAACAGGGAGGGCCGCGTGGAGTTTAACCCGAGCCGTGTGCAGACCCATTACATCCACACCATCATGAAGCTGGAGCTGGAGAAGCGGTTGGAGGAGCATGCGGCCGAGGGTGATGCCCCAGCGGTTGAGCAGTGCCAGAGCGCCCCTGCGGATCTGTCTCCACAAGGGGGCGCCCCTGAGTTCCATACCTCAGGCTTTCATTTTAATTCCGAGTTGTCAGCGGAAGGAGACGACAGCTGCAGCAGTGACATGACGGACTCATCGCGCTCCTCCATCTCCTCTTCAGCTCAGAGCGAGTATTTGGACACGGGCGAGAAGGTGCACGCATCACCCCCGCATGTGGGTGAGAGTGCACCAGCGCGGATCACAAGCTTCGGCTCTGAGCGAATGGCAACGTGGCCCGTGGGCTACGGCATCTTTAGCGTGGAGCCTGCCT
This sequence comes from Brachyhypopomus occidentalis, assembly GCA_020368025.1. NCBI lineage: Eukaryota > Metazoa > Chordata > Actinopteri > Gymnotiformes > Hypopomidae > Brachyhypopomus > Brachyhypopomus occidentalis. The sequence goes on from JAGXOD010000115.1 coordinate 3,636,436, forward strand.
TCGACGACGGCACCAGCACGCACGCACCAAACACTAGTCGAGCAGCAGCCGCGTCTGAGCTCCTGGACGATAACGCTAACCAGGACGGCAGTCTCTTCCACAGCGAGTCAGTCCCCAACACTCCCTCTCCTTCAGTCGACCGCTCAGCCAGCTTCCTGGACTTGAGCCTTTCCTCGGAGTCAGATTTGGAGTTCTTTGATGGGTTTCCCTGCCTGGGGCCCACTGCCATCAAGGACTATGATCATTTAGACACCCTCTTCCAGACCCAGACTCCTGGTTACCCCAGTCTTCCCCAAGCCAACGATCCAGGCACTTGTCTCTTGGAATCACTGATTGGTTTGTCGGAATCCATCCCAGAACCTCCTGCTACCTTCACAGACAATCAGATGCTGGAAGAAGCAATTAAACTGTCTGTGATGGAGTATGTGAAGGTGTAAGACTGAGGCTCTTGATGTCAATAACACTATCAGCAACAACAACAACAAAAGCTTATACGATTGTAAATGAATTTGTACTTGTGTTTATATGGGCCATGTGCCCTCTGTCCAAGGCCATGGAGATTTGCATTATATGCCTTTAAAATGAAAGCAAAGCATTATTATTATTATCATTATTATTATTATTGCCATCAAAGTGGCAGCTAACATTTGGGTTAAGGTCTCTGGTGACTGGATTTTCAATATTTGTACATACGCCTAGAATGGTTAGAAGTTGAATTTGTCACCCACGTTGGTGTTATCAATCATTATTACTATTGCAATTATTGATCTAACCTTTAAATGGGGCACAGAGGAGAGTCTTGAACAGAAATGCTGATTTTTGAACCTCAGGGATGTTTTCTAGCTTTTCAGTGATGCAGTGTTTGACCATCGCTGTGATGGAGCCTGTTTGGCTTTTTTGAGAATTTCCACCAAAATCTAAGCAGCATTTTGATGGCCTCTTTGAGGTCTCTCTCTCTCTGAGGTCCCTCTTTCTATTTCTCTCTGTCTGTCTCTCTCTGAGGTCCCTCTGTCTGTCATGTTCATAGGGTCTGGTCTGTATGTAATGATTAAGCTGGAAGATTCTGACTCCTGTTCCTTGGTAAGGCTCATGGGTTCTGGAATGGTACCCAAATTCCCAATCCCCAAAGGGTCCTCAGTTAGCACCTTATCTGTGAAAACGTAGTGAAACTCGAGAGGGAGACATGTTTCCTTCAATGTGTTCAAAGTCAAAAGATTCACACTGTTTTTGGGCTCAATAGCGCAAGGCATTTATTATTTATTAAAACACATCAACAATATCTCAGAAATCCTACTTGTTCTGGAGAAGCAGCGCATAACTGTGATCTCTATTTACCAGTACTACTTATTACTTTATTTATTACTTACATTTTGAGTTATTTATTTAATCTCCAAACAACATCTGAACGCCTGAGCCACCGTGCTCTGATTAAGAGAACATAGCTTTTTTGTGAGTTGTTCTCTTGGGATGTCTGTCCACACAACCCATTCATTCACTAACCTGTGTGAGGAAAATCTGAAGTAATATTTTGTTAAATTATTTCACATGTATCATTTCAGTAGTATTTTAATTTATTTAATGGCTATGTAGTAAGAGTGCTGAGGTGGGGAGAACGTAGTCACACCTGCTCAGGACACACCTGCACAGGTCCTGCTCACTGGCTTAGGGGAGGAAGAGTTTCTTTACCTGATTAAGTGTAAAGATACACTCACCTCTTTCCTGAAATCAGTCATAGGTCTTTCATTTTTACCCATGGTGTTGCCTACAATATAGAGAATTACACTAAAATTTGTAACTAATTTATTTAGATTTGACAGAATTCTAATAATTTACGAACTATTTTATTAAAAATCACCAATTTTTCAAATATTGACACGTTTGTAATATATTAATATAGCTAAACATATAATCATGGAATTTATTCAGTCCCAGAACACAGGAAGTGTTCTTTTCCTACTTTGTGTATTTGCAGGCACTAAATCAACCACAACTTTTCCCTTTGTTGTCTTTGTTGCACCTGTTTAGTTGAATGGAGACTGACTTCAGTAAGGAGAACCCGAGCTTTAGAACATTTCGGCAGAAATGACTGACCACATAGTGTGGATGTTTAAATGACTAATTTAAATATATTGTGGATAAATTCTGCATATATTATGCAAAATGCATTGTGTTATGCAAGTATGCAAGAGAGAATCATTCATGTTTCCATGTGTCCCAATTCAAAGCGAGGCTGGCAGTGTCTTCTCTGTGCGGAGGGCCTGATCTGTCTGTAAACACAGACGTGAGGTGCATCTCCCCCCACTCACACTTTGCCGGACAGTGTCAACCATTCTAAGCTCCTGCTTGTGAGATTCTCACACACACACACATCTGTATCAGTATATGATAAGTGAGCAGAAGCGAGCTGTTTCCACGCTCAAGAGGACACTGCTTTCTGCAAGTGTGCCTTATTTCCTTGTAAAGATGAAGAAATGGAAAATGATGGGTATTTATTAGTCATGAATATTGTACATTTTGATCTCTGATGCTTTTTGAAAATGTTTCTTAAATCTTTTTTCCTTTTATGTTGTGTATATTTTCTGCTTGACTGGTACTACAGATCAAGTTATGCTGCTTTTTTATATTTTCATGCTTGACAGTTTACAGCTGCCATCTCATTAGTCATGTGACGGTAGTTTGTCCTTCAAAATAAAAACGTTCAGCCTTTTCTTAAACATTCATTCATTATCCGTACCGCTTATTCCCGCTAGTCGGGGTCAAGGGGGGGCTGGAGCCAATCCCAGCATCTCCGGGCGAAGGCAGGGTACACCATGGGCAGTTTGCCAGTCCACCACATGGCCAACATGCACACACACACACACACACCTACAGGCAATCTAGAGTGACCAATCAACCTAGGATGCATGTCTTTGGACTGTGGGAGGAAACCGGAGTACCCGGAGAAAGCCCACGCAGGCACAGGGAGAACATGCAAACTCCACACAGAGCAGCCCAGACCGAGAATCGAACCCAGACCGCCTTGCTGTGAGGCGACAGTGCTAACCACCATGCCGCCCCCTTTTCTTAAACATCTCTGACTGATCTTGCCACCCACTTCAATTACAATGTATTGTTGGGCTTGTAGGGTTATTTTGCTTAAAAATTGAACTTGAGGCAACAAATTCAACACTTCCCCTTAGTGGAGGTTTGGTATTCCATGCTACGACTACACGGTGCAAAAACAGACCACTCTGGTTATTCATTCATTCATTCATTCTCCGTACCGCTTATTCCCGCTAGTCAGGGTCACGGGGGGGGCTGGAGCCAATCCCAGCATCTCCGGGCGAAGGCAGGGTACACCATGGGCAGGTCGCCAGTCCACCACATGGCCAACACACGCGCGTGTGCACACACACACACACACCTACAGGCAATCTAGAGTGACCAACCAACCTAACATGCATGTCTTTGGACTGTGGGAGGAAACCGGAGTACCCGGAGAAAACCCACGCAGGCACAGGGAGAACATGCAAACTCCACACAGAGCAGCCCAGACCAAGAATCAAACCCAGACCGCCGTGCTGTGAGGCGACAGTGCTAACCACCACACCACCATGCTGCCCGTCACTCTGGTTACTTCAATGAAAAATAGTACGTTTTCAATTATTTGTAAACAAATGTGTAACATGTATAATTCCCATCTGCTTGTGAGGAAGACGGATCATGACTCTAACCACAGTAATATAGCTCATTGGTCCTTTAATAAATACGTGATTATAGCCCAATAAAATCATAAGAACCAAAGTCTCCACCTAAAATAATTGAACTCCACAGCGCTGATGACGCACCAGACACACGGGCCTCAGTGACGATCCTTTATTTAAAGGGAATTAAATAAGGAAATCTCAAATTCCAACATTTACAGCAATAAATAAAACAACAAAAAACTAAACATAAAAGAGCCAAATCGGTATCCTCATTATTATAGTCCTTATTATCCTTGTTATTACAGTCCTTACTATCTTTGTTGTTACATATATAATTCAGGCACAGTTCACACATTTCAGTGAAATTTCTGTTTGCTGTTATTCTTACTAATTTGCTTTCACTTTCAGAAAACATTAGTTGTCTGAATTCATGTGCAGCACTAAATGCTGTAAATGGGTTCGGATAGTTGACCCATCTGTTTGTACTTACACTGCCCCTCACACAGTGGCAGTCCATAAGTGTTCGGGCAGTACTTTAGAGCTCACTGGATTTTAAATGAAATTGACAGAATGTACATTCCTCCCTACCATTAACCTGTTCTTGGCCAGGTCCATCGTTAGACTGTTAAAGTTAGTGTTGCAGGTTAGCAGGTTCTGAGCCTTAAAGGAGCAGGCTGTCAGGATTAAAGTGAAGGGGTTTATATTGGGTAAACCACACAGGAATCATAGCACTGCCCATGGCCTCTATTTAAGGAGACTGTTTACAAACTGCTAAAGGGTCCAAGAAACAGCTGAGTGGCCAAATGTCCAATCATTTTGGTTCTCTTAAAATGAGAGGAGCATCATGTCCTAAAGTTACAGCTGAAAATGTGTCTGCAACGTTATAGTCACCTTTTCATGTCAAATCCAAATGACCACAGTATAGGGTCAAAACAGCATCAACCCAGGCACTGCTGTCTGCTCACTTATGGACTGTATCACTGGGCGTCACAATCACAATCAGGGATTTGGAATCCCCCTTTTTTTAGTGCACCTGTACAAGTGCTGGGTTTCATAAGAGGTGCTGGGTTTCGTAGGAGGTGCTGGGCTTCATAGGGAGATGCTGGGTTTCGTAGGAGGACTGTCATACCCATTTCCCAGGCATTATTTATTCTTTCATCTTGTTTGCAGCTACTTTTAACAAACCACATAATAGACATCAAAACAATTCCAACCAAATTCACACAATATCACGGAGCCAAAATGGCCACACGTCGGTTTTTCAACACTCAACTGTTTCAGAAGATGTTGTAAATTCTACCCCTATTTTTAGAATATTCTGTAGACACAGAAAATAATGGATTCATCTTTTTTTGGAAAATGCAAACTTGCATTAATATACATAATTATTGGCCTTATTTTTTAAATGTATTAATAGTGTTGCAATAAGCAGGATACTAACATATGGCTTTGAGGCAGGATGAGCTCCTTCCCTGATCTCTATTTGACTCGGATGGGTTTCATTCATATATGTTGGACTAGGCTGAGGGTTTAAGCATGATGAGTTATGGGACACATGGCAGACTTACACACTTCTTTTTCTTCACAGGCATCTGTCCTAACACACGTTAGCTTGGTGCTAACTGTCAAAAGCTCAGCAATATGGGTGACTCCGGACCATACGTGAACTCGTGGTTCTGTTTTCACTTCGGCTGCTGGGGGTGTGGTTTGCAGCAGGGTGCGCTAGCAGGTCCCACACTGAACTGCTGGAGCTGAGAGGAGTCCATGCTGACGGGAGCATTCCACAATCTGATTGGACAGCGTGCTGAGCCCAGGAGCTTTTGATTTGTTTGTTCATTTGGGTTTGTTGCTAGGGGTTACAGAACTCTTGCTAGACAGTCCATTACTGAATTTTACCACAGTCTCAACACTGAGTGCTCTAGGGATGATGATGAGGACAAAGAGGAGGAACTCCAGACAGTTTAGTCATCTGTCTGATCTTGTCTGATCCTGTCCAGACACAGTTTAATCATCTGTCTGATCTTGGGACACGCTCTGACAGAAAAGCACTAATACAGGACACTCCTGCATGACACCTCGATGAAACTGAACACACACCCCAGCAGCATTCATCAGAAAGTGGAGTCCCCATATTACTACCAGCTACATTTAAATACAGAGAGAGAGAGTGAGAGAGAGAGCAAGATATATTGACCTCTTGTAGCAAACACTGACTGAATGAAGAGGTCCACAGTAGAATACAGTAAATCAGGCAGAAGGGCATAGTGGTAGTACTTGCATAGTTCAGGATTGCAGTTGTGCTTGAAGTGTGTTTTTTGATAATATCTCATTATTCAAAACATAATACAGAAGAGAAAACAAGCCCCTCCCCAATTCCATTTAGCACCATGTGATGTCACAATGCATTCTTCAACAGCTCTTCATTCCACGCATACACTCTCAGCTGATATGCACCGCTGGCATATTTACATATGACCCTCAGCACGCAGGCAACAAGTGAAACGGTAAGGGGGCAGGGCAAAGATACCTGGCCCATGGAAGAGGAACACGCGACAGGAAGGCACATGGAACTGGGCGGAGTCTGACGACGAGGTGGGCACTCAGGCGCGGGCGTGGTGCTCCTGCAGGGAGCGGGGCGTTATTGCTTTAAGTGCGTTCCCAGGGCAGCTCTGGCTGCTGGGGCCGCGGTTGAGTGTTGTGGGTGGAGCCTGCTCGTGTACGTCATGTCTGGGCGTGAACACTGGGCAGGAGTGTGTGCGTGCGTGGCTCTTGTGGCGTCCCACATGGTACATGAGTTCGCTGACGGTGCCTAGTGGGGGGGGGGTGCAGGCTCTGGGGGCAACGGACTAGCTGCTCCTCCTTGTACTTGATGGAGTACCAGGTGAAGAAGATGAAGATGAACCCCACAAACTTGAGGCTGGCGGCCAGACCAAAGTACACAAACCGGAAGGAAGTGACATCATATTCCCAGCAGGATCCATGCACACCACAGTCCTGCTGCCATAGCATACAGGTGGTGTCAATGACCGCCCCGAAGTAGATGGGTGTTGGAATGTAGGCTGCATGAGAGGGAGAGAAGAGTATGGATGCTTTGTTTTGCTTCTTTAGCACTTTGTGTGTGTGCGCGCATCAATGTAAGCATTATTGCACACACAGAGATTTGTGCACATGCACAAATAATGTATACATTTATATGAACATTGGCAAGATATAATTTATGTAATACACTGGGAGACCACTAGATGGTCCCATTGATCCATCTTTAGAGAGTGAGAGAGCCGTGTGTGTGTGTGTGTGTGTGTTTTGAATAGAAAGCATGCAATGGTAGTTATTTCTAATTGGTCACTGCTCCAGATGGGACAGAGGGGTCCCGTCCCAGAGCTGCAGTAGCATACCGAGCGTGCGCAGCAGGACAAACTGCATCCCCAGAGCAAACGGCCTCTCCTGCTCCTCCACTGACCTGAAACAGAGGAGATGCAGCAGATTGCAGATATAGTATTAAAACACAATGGTCAACAGTTAATGTGACAGCGCTGAGAAGTCTGTTTACCATAGTCGCCTCAATAAACTCTGTACTCTTGTTAGAACAGAGGAATGTTTTGATTGAATAACACCATGACTGCAACCCTTTGAGGTTGTATGGGTGTGAGTGGTGTGTACGAACGACTGCAGGTGTGTGAGTGGTGTGTGTACAGACGACTGAATGTGTGTACCTGAGAGTGACAATGATAGCGGAGGGCTGCGCACAAGCAGTGATGAAGGTAACGATGAAGAGGAAGATGAGGAAGGGGATAAGTGTGTTGCAGGTGCGGTTGCACTTGCCCAACAGGGCGTGGCCATTCTCATTCAGGTAGGTCTTTACGATGACCAGCTGGAGCTGGTTGCCTTGGCCACCGTTGGGCGGAGTGATGACCTGTCTGCTCTGTACACATGCACAGTCAGTATAGTTCCTGATCTAGAGAGAGGGAGAGAGGGAGAAAGGAAGACGGAGAGAGGGAGAAGAAAGACAGGAAATGTTAGACAGCCTAAAACATATAATCAAACAAATAAATAAATAATAATAAATGAAGCAGCTTGAAGATATCTGAGGCATCTCACAACATGTTTCTACATGAGCAGAATACAATGGGAGCAACAATTCAATTCCGAACTTGTTCATGAACACCAGCACCAGGTGTGAAATCTAGGGTTAGGGGTTTAGGGGTTAGGGTTAGGGTTAGGATTAGGGGTTAGCTATTAGGGGTTAGAGTTTAGGGATTAGGGGTTAGACATTAGGGTTAGGTCATTAGAGTTATGGTTTGTGGTTAGGGTTAACCCTAATGGTTAATGGTTAACTTTAACCCTTGTTCACCAGGACCAGGTGTGATATCTAGGGTTATGGTTAGGTTAGGTCACTAGGGTTATGGTTAGGTCATTAGAGTTAGGGTAAGGTAGTTTGGGTTAACTCTAACCCTTGTTCACCAGAACCAGATGTGATCTCTAGTTCTTACAGCAACAAACTCTTATCCATGTTCAGTATTTCTGCAGCTGTTCTAGAATATGACAATGAAATGTAAAGCGCCAGGTTGGCATGAGCAGGATTGTGTTGTGGAGTTCATGTCTGAAGCCCACCACAAGCACAAGAGAGCTTGAGTAAACTGGAAACTGACTTTGCCTAAATAAGAAATTGTCTAAGATTCACAACAGTTCAGGCTGTTCAGCAGGTGGACCCCGGTTCAGAGCTTGGAAATCTATTTTGAATATAAAGGTCGAATTTACACATAATGAAATCTGGCTTGACAGATCTGACAAAAAAGACTTTTTTAAAATCAGTTTTCACTGATCAGAAGAGACAACAATCTTTTGTAGCCTCATTAATATCATCAACAGCTGTTTTATGCATTTATGCATATTAAACATTTTTTGGTTCTGCTTGTTTTCTGTTTTAGAAGTTTTAGAACTCTGTGTACATCAGTGGTACCATGAGCAATAACGCCCCCTTGTGGCCTGTGCCTGATGCATGGAAGTCTTACCCCACTGCTGTCATTGCTGACCATCCTGCAGCCTGCTAGGCAGGGGTTGAAGTAGGTGATGCCGTCCGAGCCACAGACAGGCGCATACTCATGGATCCTGCAGCCACAATTCACGTTGCAGCTGCCCGTCAGGTTTCTGTGTGCCAATGTCATGGTAGGCCTGGAGGGCAGAACCATCCAGCCAGGCAGGCAGACAAGCAGACCAAAGGGAAGAAATAGATAGATAGAGAGAAAGAGAGAGAGAGGGCGAGGGAGAGAGAGACATTCAGCGAACAGTACCAAAGAGAAGATGGAACTGCAGCCACATATAAAAAGATCTTAGCCCTGCAGTGACAGTCATCTAGAATTCTGAGTGACTGTGTGACTGTGACTGGTTGACTGTGTGACTGAGTGTGTGACAGAGTGACTGTGTTTATCCAGGCTGATCCAGAGTGGAGCAGAGGGATCAGATTTTAACATATGAAGAAAAGGCTGGCAGAAATGGAAAGGTTTAAGGTTGGCTTCAGTCTGGGGCTCTCTGCACACACATCTGAACACCAAGATTAGGAGACATATCTACACCAAAATTAGGAGACATATCTGTACACCAAGATTAGGAGACACATCTCTTCATTATTTGTTAAAGGATAACATTTCACATGGTCCTCTGGAGAGAGCTTGGATGACTAACGCTTCTGTTTAGGAACCCTTGTTCCCTTCTGAAGGTCAACAGGGCCAAAACATCCCTAATATACTATAAATAATCTAATCTATAATATAATCTAATATATATAATAAACCTAATATCTCTCTCTACATATATATAAAATAAATCTAATATATCTATGTGCCTGATTATCTACACACACACACACACACACACACACACACACACACACACACACACACACACACACACACACATATATATATATATATATATATATATATATATATATATATAATAAATCTAATATATCTATCTGCCTAAATATCTACACACACACACACACACACACACATATATATATATATATATATATATATATATATATATATAGAGAGAGAGAGAGAGAGAGAGAGAGAGAGAGAGACATTCATATATATACTGTATATATATAATATGTAAATATAGCATTATAATAATTATAATAAATATAATAAATACATATAGCATTAGACACCTGTATCAGCAAGGCGAGGTGTTTTATTCCATAAAGTGTAATTGTGACCACACTGCTGTAATTATATCTGAGTCAGATTACAAGCCAAAATAATCCTGCACGGTGTAAAATGCAACCTTCCATATACAGCACACTCAAAAGTGTCAGGTAACGAGGATTTGCTGAGTCTGGGAAACTGACCTCAAGGTGCCCTATGTGTTCCTGGGAGAAGGACTACTGTGGGATGCAAGTTGTGTGCACAGACATGCTGGGATGTTTGTGTGTCTGTGTGTTCATGTGTTGGGCCTGTGTGTGTCCATGTCTGTGTTTGTGTGCTGGGGTCTGTGTGACTTTATTCATTTGCTGGGGAGCTTGTGTGTGTATGACGATCATGTGCTGGGGACATGTCTGTGTGTGAGTACGTGTTGGGGAGTGTGTGTGTTCATGTACTGGGGTGTGTGTGTGCATGTGTTCATGTACTGGGGAATCTGTGTGTGTGTTTATGTGTTGGGGGGTGTTACCATCCATGTGTGGGTGCTACATTAAATGTGGGTTTGTGCCTTAGAGTTCTGTGTGTCTGATGGTATCTGCATCTCTTCTTCCTGGCAGAGTACAGAATGACATCACGTCCCCTGCAGCGAAACCAGACGCCAGCACACAGCCGTCTGGTGCAAGATTTAAAAGACACAGTGCTATGTGTTTCCAAAGAAACGGCACGTGGGCCTTTGGGTAGGCAACGGTTGTTGGCACCTGCATCCTGCATCTCCCAGAATGCAACAGAAGAGTTCTCTGTTCTATATTGTCTGCTACATCAGTGCACCCCTCCTCTGCTGCCTACACTGACACAGGCCCCATAACAGTCTGACTAACTCCCAACAACACCAAACATTAACCTCCTGAGAAAGAAATACTAACCTTCTGAGATCTATCTCGGCCATTCAGAGATCAGCCACTATGGTGCTCACCCAGTGGTGTAGGGAATGTTGATGCCTCCCAGATTGATGCTCTCACAGCCCACGATGAAGAGCGTGGAGAAGCAGAGCAGAGACACGCCGCTGCAGATCATCGCGAGCTTGGCCGACTCCCGGGCTCCCAGCTTCAGCTTCTTGATGATGTAGCCACCCAGAACAATGCCGACGCCCGCACTGGGCACAATGATCAGTCCTGGAGCCCGGGGTTGGGGAGAGAGGCGTACATCAGACAGCATGCAAAAGACAAGAAACACAGTGCAGTGTGAGTTCAGATGGCTGGGGTTAGGGGGTAGAGGTTGGGTTTGGGGTTAGGGGTTAGGGGTTAGAACACATCAGCCCACTAGGAAGGGTGGAGTGCAGACTCTAGAGTGGGGACTGTGGAATAGGGAGGGTGGAGTGGGGACTGTAGAGTGGGGACTGTAGAGTGGGGACTTTATTGTGGGAACTGTAGAGTGGGGACTTTATTGTGGGGACTGTAGAGTGGGGAGTGCAGAGTTGGGACTGTACAAAGGGGAATGTCGAGTGGGGACTGTAGAGTGGGGAGTGTAGAGTTGGGACTGTAGAGTGGGGAGTGTAGAGTTGGGACTGTAGAGTGGGGACTATAGAGTGGGGACTGTAGGACTGCAAAGTGGGGAGTGTAGAGTTGGAAGGGTGGAGTAGGGAATGTCGAGTGGGGACTGTAGAGTGGGGAATGTCGAGTGGGGACTGTAGAGTTGGGAGGGTGGAGTGGGGACTGTAGAGTTGGGAGGGTGGAGTGGGGACTGTAGAGTGGGAAGTGTAAAGTGGGGAGTGTAGAGTGGAGAGATTAGAGTGGGGAGTGTAGAGTGGGGACTGTAGAGTGGAGAGTGTAGAGTGGGTACTGTAGAGTGGGGACTGTAGAGTGAAGAGTGTAGAGTGGGTACTGTAGAGTGGGGACTGTAGAGTGGGGAATGTCGAGTGGGGAGTGTAGATTGGGGAATGTACAGTGGGGACTGTAGAGTGGGGACTGTAAAGTGGGGAGTGTAGAGTGGGGAGTTTAAAGTAGAAAGTGTAGAGTGGGGACTGTAGAGTGGGGACTATCAAGTGGGGAATGTAGAGTGGGGAATGTACAGTGGGGTCTGTAGAGTGGGGACTGTAGAGTGGGGAGTTTAGAGTGGGGAGTTTAGAGTAGAACGTGTCGAGGGAGGACTGTAGAGTGGGAATGGAGAATGGGGAGGGTGGAGTGGGGAGTGTAGAGTGGGGAATGTCGAGTGGGGAATGACGAGTGGGGAATGTCGAGTGGGGACTGTAGAGTGGGGAGTGTAGAGTTGGGAGTGTAGAGTTGAGGGTGGAGTAGGGACTGTAGAGTGGGAATGGAGAATGGGGAGGGTGGAGTGGAGTGGGGACTGTAGAGTGGGGAGGGTGGAGTGAGGAGGGTTCTAACCATCACCTTGGGAATGTACAAGCCAGGAAAGCAGCTGTGGTACTGGAATATCAGTTACATCACATATCCTCTCTCCCTGTCTCTGTCTCACTCTTAGTCTGTCTCTGTCTCGCTCTTAGTCTCTACCTCTGTCTCACTCTCAGTCAGTCTTTGTCTCACTTTCAGTCTGTGTCTGTCTCACTCCCTGTGCCTTGCAGTCTTTGTCCTCTCTATATCCGTCCCTCTCTGTCTCTCTGATATAATCTGACTCAAATAAAAAAATAAACAACAGAAAACAAAACAAACACATATGAATATTCAATTTGACGATCAGATGAGGATTACATTAGCCTCTATGCTTAAGTGGGATTCAATGGGCTACAATACACACACACACACACATTCACAAGGTTGTAAAAATATGTACTGATGAGGCAACTCAAGCTGTGAGATGCTACTGTCACAACCTTTTCAGTTCCCTCCAGCTAAACTTAGACACAAGTGCGTCAAAAGCACCTCCTGGTGAAGATGAGAAAGGGGTAGAAATATGTTCGCAGTGAAGCCCTCTCCTCACGGCAAGCACAGCAAGGTAAAGAGTGCTGGTCTCTCATTCCCATTCTCATTCCTATTTTTTTCTGCTTTAAAGTGTCCTTGAGATTGCAAAAGGCATGATATAAATAAAAATTATTATTATTATAAAGTCGCTATATAAATAACACTTATAGTGGTAGTATTATAACAAAGGTGCTATTTAAATAACACTTATAATAATAATAATAATAATAATAATAATAATAAGTGTTATTTATATAGCAACTTTGTTATAATAAAATTAACAACAATGGTGTTTATTATTAATAACAACAAAATTATTATTATTATTATTATTATTATTATTATTATACTATCTTTCTTCCTCCCCTTCTCTCTCAGTATTGCCTCTCAGTACTCCATCACTGAGAGACTAAATCCCCTGGCTTTTTTTTTTTTTACAGAAAAGGGAAGTATAAAAGAGATGCTACTTGATCGAAATTGAACTGAAATTGAAAATATTAAAATATAGACAACTCACTAAGAACCTTGATGATAATGCTAATATGACCTATCTAATGACAATAACCTGTACTATCCTCAAACCAGAACCTGGCTAGTAATGGTAATTTGCTAATCCAAACCTGACTGATAATGCCAGATTATCCAGATAAACAGGCCTAAACAGGCCCCACTCACAGCCACAGACAGATTAGCAAAATCCCTCCACAGCCATAGCCAGATTAACAGGCAGAGGAGTTTTATAAGTCTCTTTAGATCATCAGTCAGAAAACAAAATGGACGGCGGTGGGTTTTTTTTCTTTTCTTTCTTGCTTTTGGAAGGTGTCCAGCTGTCGGCAACAACTCCAGCCAGGGGTGTGACCACTCTCTTAGGCCGTGTGTCAGCCTCAGCACTCTATTCTGCAAAAACTGTCTCCAACTACAACAGCCTGAGCAGGTAGAGCCAGAACAGGAAGCACTTCACACGTGTGTCTGCATGCATGTGATGAAGTAGATGTGTAAATCAGCATGCAGGCAGCAGGGGCTGGAGAGAGATCAGTGTGGGCAACATGTCGGGAATGAAGAACACAGAGCAAGTGGAAGCAAACTTACTGAAATTTAATCGACGATTCAAGAAAATCAAACTGGAATTTTTTGGAGTATTTCAAGTGGTCCAGAGGTTGATACATCCCAGACATCATACCTGTGTAGATACTTGCTTTGGAGGCAGGAATGCCAAACTGGGACTCGATGAATTTGGGGATGAAGGTGATGAAGGCGGTAACGATGGCGCTCTCTGCTGTGTAGGACAGGCTCACAAACAGGAATGTCATGTTGCTCAGGATCCTTCCAGCTGCCTTTGGGAGCTCTGGCCAGGGGTTGGGCACATGGAGTAGAGGAAACACCCAAGAAAACACCCAGGAGTGTTAGTGTCTGTCCTGTACACTTCCCCCAAAATCAATGACCACGCCCTCTACACTACTCCACCATCACTGACAATGCCCTCTACACTCCCCCCAACATCACTGACCACGTCCTCTACACTACTCCACCATCACTGACCACGCCCTCTACACTCCCCCCAACATCACTGACCACGTCCTCTACACTACTCCACCATCACTGACCACGCCCTCTACACTCCCCCCAACATCACTGACCACGCCCTCTACACTCCCCCCAACATCACTGACCACGCCCTCTACACTCCCCCCAACATCACTGACCATACCCTCTACACTCCCCCCACCATCATTGACCACACCCTCTACACTCCCCCCAACATCACTGACCATACCCTCTACACTCCCCCCACCATCATTGACCACGCCCTCTACACTCTCCTCTGCATACACATGAGCAGTCACCTGGAAAGTGTGACATCAGAGGAAACATGCAATCTGCTCTTATTTATGTATCTGCACCATAACTCAAATGCAGGTACATAAACATGCTTAGGAAACTACAGACAGGAGCTGTTCTACTGTTCTACAGTTCCTGATCTACTGTTCTACAGCTCTGTGGTTCCTGATCTAGTGTTCTACTGTGCACCACTGAGAAACCTTGAGAATGTTCTTAATTTAACCCAAAATCAAACACTCAGGGCAAGCTGAAATGCACTGGATTATTAATTTACTTGATGGATCTGGTCTTAATGCTCTTCTGGTGTGGTTTGATAGGGTTAGGGTTAGGCTAAGTGGACGAGGATTGGGTAAGGGGATGGTGGTAAGTGGATGGGGCAAGTGGATGGGGATGGGGTAAGTAGATGGGAAAGTGGATGGGTATGGGGTAAGTGGATAGGGGATGGGGTAAGTGGTTGGCATGGTAAGAAGGTTACAGTGGGTTAATGAAGGGAGCTTTTCCTCTCCATTCTCAAGACAAATGCAGTTAGGGTTAAGACTGGAGTTAGGGTACTTGATATTAGACCGGAGGTTCTATAAACACTAAACAAGTTAGCGGGTCATAATGGCATGAAGAGCAGATGAGGCTGGACACAGTGGTCACAGCTGAAACATAGCCAACTAATGGCTGAGGAGAGTCAGACAGCTTGTGACTGAGGAGAGCCCTGCCAGCCAATGGCTGAGGAGAACATTTCTGAAGCACTCAGCGGTAAGACTTTAGAGCCCTCATTATTCACAGCTACAAATCAAGCAGATTGGCTTACAGCAGATTTTAGACTGTCGCCTTGCCTATGCCTTATTTCAGCATAGACTGCACAATACACTTATCAGGCTTGTTTAAATGCAGCACATCAGTCTGTATGCACTGAGAAGGACCCACAGTGGAGTGCTGGTCAGGTAAGGAGGAACCTCGAGGCTTTCAGATGAAAGCCACATCAGAGAGTAGTGCCTGGTTTCCAGAAACCATAAAATAATTAAAAAGAAAACAACAATATTTGAACCTCATTGGGAAAACATAAGCATACAGAACATAAAAACATTCACAGAACAGGAACTTCAAACACAGTTATCGTCTTTGACACAATACATGGACATACCTAATCAGCTACACCTGATACATGCACAACACTCTGTCTTAGACCATATGGCTTCCTAATGAGGTAGCAGTATGAAAAGCTCAAAAAAGTTCTCTTCAAGGAGTCTCAAAACCTCACCATGAAGGGAAAGGAACTATCGCTCAGTTAAGCAACCATCACATGCAACCTTAAACTTAGAATCTTTATTAACTTGAATGAACTTTTATCCATTCCATTCTATTTCATCAGGACCCACTTCACAGTTGTGCTGGGAGTCCAGAACAGCCACTCACCTTTGATGTCCTTTCCAAAGCCCAAGGAAGAGGTGACTGTCTGGCTATTGCTGCTGGATTTCTCCTTCATGACATCGTCGTCGGCATGGGGATTCTTCTTCTTCTTCTTCTTCTTCTTTTTCTGGCGAGGTGGCAGTTTCTTGGGAAAGGTGAACATGGGGAAGATGACCAGCACCATGGCAACGGCACACAGCAGGAAACCGCTCCACCTGGGCATGGAGTAAGGTTTAAATAATCACCCCTTACTGATGAAGGAAGACACACACACATATACACACACGTCCATACCTGGAAATGGAGTAAGGTTTTAAACAATCATCCCTTACTGATGAGGGAACACACACACACACACACAGACACACACACATACACACACGCAATCACACACAGAAGAAAATAATTCTTACCAGTTGCCAACAAAACGAGGATCATTCTGGTCAATTTTGATAATGGTTTTGGGGTCCACGTAGAAGCCAATGAGGACACCTCCAAGCAGATAGCCAGCAGCTGGTCCTAGAGCCCCCATCACATACATAATAGCTGTGAACACACAGACAGAGTAATGCAACATCATTTTTACCACCTTACAACTCTTTCTCCAATAAGCTCAGTTGAACCACAAGATTCTGAATCCTTAAGCCAGTGGGAATGTTCATTTACAAACCCTAACCCTAATGTCACGGCATGCTTGTCCTGCTCTGAGCAGATCCATTACACTCTGCTACAATAACCATGAACCCAATAACCCTAAACCCTAACCCTACAGTCCAATAACCCTAACCCTAAGCGTAACCCTACCCCTACGCATCCCATTCTCAACATTACACACTTCAGCTGAGCAAGATATCCCTGTTGCATGGTGTGTCGGAGAATGTTTACATGTATACTGCCAGTCAGAAGTAAACAAGGTTTGGCTTTTTTTGAGTGAAGCAATAGGCACTGCAGGTCAAGGGTCATGTGTCCGGTCTGAAGCCTTGTCTGAGTTGGTAAAGTTGGGAGTGTGGCTTGTAATGTAGCAGCTCACTGGATGCATTCAAAGCACTGTGTATGGGCGCTCAGCACAGAGTCATGTGACAGACGGACCCTGGAGCCTATCTATGGGCAGGCCTTTGTGCCCAGAGCAGCTGCTTCTGAAGGCATCGCTTTGGCCACAATAATGCTCACAACCGAAGGACACAGCATAAACATGCAGACATACATGTTTCTTCAGATGTGTAGGACCTGAGAAATGAGGTGGAAGTAGGATCGTTAGTATTTTACAGCCAACTAAATGTGAGAGAAATCCAGCTGAAAAGCAGCTCCTCCCATTCCCACATTGATGTGCTACTGACTCCTCCCATTCCCACATTGATGTGCTACTGACTCCTCCCATTCCCACACTGATGTGCTGCTGACTCCTCCCATTCCCACATTGATGTTCTGCTAAAGCTACTTCTATACCACCAGTCTACACACTGATACCATTCATATTAATATATAACTTGAAGCTCATTATTAAAAATAGCACTGCTTAAATTAAAGATAATTATTAAAGAACATTTTTGTAAGACTGCATAAAGTTTGATTCTCTCGTTCAGTACCATCTGAAACCCATAACCATACGAAGCCCATCCCCATCTGAAAGAACATCCATGCACAATAATCCTGTCAGTGTCATGCCAGTGGGTCTCGTTCCTCTATCTGGATAGAGACTTTATGATGCTTGTATAATGTTGCAGGCCATACCTGAATTGTGAGTCTGATGGTAATCTCTCCTAATCTTGGCTAATAAAATTATTTGTGTGCCAAGACATTTCAGCAGTGGTGCTTCAGCAGGGAGATGTGGCCTTGTCTTTGTGCGCTGGGCTGCTGTGCTACATTTGGCATAGTACATCAGTGGCTTTAATGACAGACCAGTGTCACATATGTTACGTGCACTCAACCACCCCCCAGCCCGTTTCTCAGGGATCATCTTCATTCAGAGATCACCCTCTCTTCAGAGATTGCCCTCTCTTCAGAGATTGCCCTCCCTTTACTCTGCTTTTCCTAGTCAGACATTCAGCACTCTGATCTAGGTAGCTGCAGTACTGTACCCCTTAAAGTGTCCCAGATGACTAAGAGAGCAGAAGCAGATGACGTGATTGGCCCATGGTTGACCAACCTGGAGCAGGATCTTCTCATTCTAGAATAAGCACTCTACCCAGCTCAGAGTGGAACAGCACCAGGAAGCAAAGGACCTCCACTAGACCTTCAACACCACTCATCCTCATTGCTGAAGAACCATACCACATTTCACCACTAGCACAACACACACACACACACACACACACACAAAGACACACACACGCCCTGCTGCTGGACTCTCTGGCGGGACAGCTGAGGCGTATAGGTACTAGACCTGTCCACCATAATCAACCTCCACTGCCTCCCCCAGCAGTGCCCCAGGGCTGTGTGCTGCTGGGAGGAAGAGCGTGCAACAGTCAACACTGATAGTAAGCATAACCCTGAAAAGAAAAATTCCCCCTAATCCCTAACCCTAACTAACCCTAACCCTTCCCCAGGGCCTAATCCCTAACCCTAACTAACAATAACCCTCCCCCAGGGCCTAATCCCTAACCCTAACTAACCCTAACCCTCCCCCAGGGCCTAATCCCTAGCCACCAGAAAATGACTGCCCTCATGTGTGTGTGTGAGTATGTTTGTGTGTGTGTGTTGGGCTTGGGGTTAGGGTTAAGGGTTGGGGTTATGGTTTATGGACTGGGGTTATGGTTGGGGTTGGGGTTAGCTCAAGCACTATAAGAAAGAAGTAAGAGAAGTCACTGTGATGTCTGTGTACTGTGGCACACACTTAATTCTGATTACACTCATTATAATGCCACTCTGGTCATCTAATGAAAACATATGAACCAAAGTAAACCAAAGTAAACATGAATGAATCATAGCTACATATGCATACATATCTGAAGCAAAGACCTCTCTGCTCTCAAACAGTAGTGGATGACTTCAAGATGAGAAATACATGGTTTGCTCAGAGAGTAAAAGTTAGATAGCTAACCATAAATCACATTCTGTAACTGAGAATGTCTTTAAACAGATGAAGATTGTCTGGAGCCAAATAAATCTACGTTGTGAACCGATAATATATGGGTGTATCTGCCTATATCTACACTAAAAGCAATAATTGTTTTTAGTTAGGTTTTTCATAAAATACCCAGTACATGTAATGCTCAGTCTGCTACTCAGAGTAAAGATGACATTCTCAAAGTCACTTTTAAAGGTGATTGAAAAAACCTTCTCCAGAAAAGCAAACAATTACAGTTTTTAATACCCACTGATGTCAAAACCTCCCTGGTGAAAAAAAAAGAAAAAAAATTCCCATGTAAGCAGGAGGCATAAGCAGTGTGGTGCTGAGCTGGGAGGATTTCAGCTGGCCTCAGTGCTGTGCTGTTCCCAGCATCAGGTCCACACTACTCTTCAGGGGTCTCCTGTCGTACTGCTGACGCTCTCTCGCGGTTTCTGCTGATTCCGATGTTAACGCAGAGCATTCTGGGCTGTTACTGACAGCAAAGCACTCCATACCCCAAACGCAAGTGATGAGCTCCACCAGCAATGAGTTGGCAATCAGAAAAAAGTGGTTAGCTAGTGACGTTTCCATGGCAGCCACTACAGATTGCTGAGTACAGCCTTATTAATAAGAGACGCATACAGAAATAACGTGACCCTCAGTCCTCAGTTCAGTGGCATCAGTATTTCTGGTCGATCATTCTCTAGAATACAAAAAACTCGACAGCATGAGGTTGCTGCTCTGGGAAGAGTAACATCACTCCAGTAACGACCAGTAATATCACTCCTATTAACGACCAGTAACATCACTCCTATTAACGACCAGTAACATCACTCCTATTAACAGGTTGGGTAAGGCATGGTCAGATGTCACCACGGCTGGGTTAGGCATGATCAGAGGTCATCACGGCTGGGTTGGGCATGGTCAGAGGTCACCACGGCCAGTGTGCACACTGAAGTGGTGTAGATTAGAGCCAGTGTGAACAGTGAAGTGGTGTAGATTAGAGCCAGTGTGCACACTGAAGTGGTGTAGATTAGAGCCAGTGTGAACTCTTTGAGAAGGCAGAGGATCCGCTGAAAATGGCATTTAGTTCGATATTGAACTCTGTCGGTATTATTCAAAATGTCACGGGACCTACTCATTATCACAATCATACTTTAGATTTGATTCTGACGCTGGGTACCGGCGTAGCTAATATAAATACATTTCCGCAAACCACAGCAATCTCCGATCACTATCTAATCTCATTCGAGCTACATCTTAACCTAAATACCCGCCAGTCTCCACGGAATTGTTTAAAACGCTTCGATAAATTCGTCAACCGCCACACAGTTTACTGAAACCATCCCAGATTTAACGACTTTAGCCTACTCGCCAACAGATCCAGAGGAGTTAGACAGTTTAACCGACTGCTTAGAGAATACTTGTAGATCAGCTCTAGATATAGTAGCTCCATTCAAACATAAAAAGGTCAGACTTAAAAAGCTCGCCCCCTGGTACACCGACCAAACTCGTAATTTAAAACAAATAGCACGTAAATTAGAGCGAAACTGGCGCTCTACTAAGCTGGAAGTATTCCACTGTGCCTGGAAGGATAGCCTTATTGAATACAAAGGGGCACTTACTAAAGCACGGTCAACATACCTAGCCTCACTGATCGAAAAAAAATAAAAAATAATCCTAGATTTCTTTTTAGTACTATTTCTAAACTTACAAAAAAATCAAACCAGCGCTGAACATCAGATTCCAGGAACCTAACTAGTAATGTATTTATGGATTTCTTTGATAATAAAATAGAGAATATTAGACTAAATATAAATCCTTCTATAGGTAATTCATCTGGTTTGTCATCTGGATTGGCTGATATTGAACAAAATCTAGCATTAGAAGAAAAGCTTGAAGCTTTTCATCCACTCCCACAACTAGAATTGGAGAAAATAATTTCATCGTTAAATTCTACTACTTGCACATTAGACTCGATTCCTCTAAATTACTCAAAGAGGTTTTACCAGTTGTAATCGAACCTCTTTTAAATATAGTTAACTCATCCATCACAATGGGTCACATGACCAGATCCTGTAAACTAGCAGTCATTAAACCCCTGATCAAGAAACCAAATCTTGATCCTAATGTACTATCTAGCTACAGACCCATCTCGAACCTATCATTTATATCTAAGATCATAGAAAAAGCTGTGGCCAAACAGTTATGCTTATATCTGCACAGGAACCACATATTTGAAAAATTCCAATCTGGATTTAGGCCCCACCACAGCACTGAAACAGCACTAGTTAAAGTAACAAATGATCTCCTTCTTGCCTCTGATCAAGGTTATGTATCTCTATTAGTGCTTCTTGATCTTAGTGCAGCCTTCGACACAATAGATCACAAGATCCTGCTAGAAAGGTTAGAAAACTGGGTTGGAATCTCGGGTACAGCCCTGTCATGGTTTAATTCTTACTTAACCAATCGCTATCAGTTTGTAGAGCTCGATAATATTCCCTCCAAACACTCAGAAGTGAAATATGGAGTTCCGCAAGGCTCCATCCTAGGACCACTATTATTTACATTATATATGTTACCATTAGGAATAGTTATAAATAAACATGGTGTCAACTTTCACTGCTATGCAGATGACACCCAACTTTATATATCAGCCAAACCTGATGACAAATCCAGATTAGGAAAAATCGAGGCCTGCGTAAGTGATATTAAATGTTGGATGTCGCTAAACTTCCTCCACCTTAATGGTGACAAAACGGAGGTTCTCCTTCTGGGCCCAAAGGCCACAAGACAGAAAATACCAGATCTAATGTTAAATCTTGCAGATTACCCCATTACTCCTGGCTCGGTAGCCAAAAATCTCGGCGTCTTATTCGACTCTGACCTATCATTTGATAAATACATAGATAATACTACCAGGATAGCTTTTCTACATCTCCGTAACATTGCCAAGTTAAGAAATGCATTATCCCAGCATGATGCAGAAAAACTAGTACACGCCTTTGTTAGCTCCAGATTAGATTATTGTAACTCGTTACTGTCAGGATGCTCAAATAGGAATATAAATAAACTTCAAGTAGTTCAAAATGCCGCAGCCAGAGTTCTAACTAGAACTAGGAAATTTGAACATATCAGCCCAGTCTTATCGGCCCTGCACTGGCTCCCAGTAAAATTCCGTATTGATTTTAAAATTATTCTATTGACTTATAAAGCACTGCATGGACTTGCTCCTGACTACCTCCAAGAGCTTATCTCTTATTATGAACCCCCGCGACCACTACGATCCCAAGGTGCTGGCCTCTTATTAGTTCCATCAATTAATAAAGTAACAGCAGGGGAAGAGCCTTTTCTTATAAGGCCCCCCAACTATGGAATAGTCTTCCAGAATGTGTCCGGGACTCTGGCACAGTCTCAATCTTTAAGTCTAGGTTGAAAACTTACTTGTTTGATCTAGCATTTGGTAATTAATGTGCCCCTTTAGATAAGGTAACAGATCCAGGGGTTCATGGGCAAAGGGTTTTTATGGCAAACTGGGGCGCTGGTGCTGTCATCCTATCACTGCACGCGGTCACTCAAGTTTGTCGACGGTGTAGTGGATGGATGCCAGTGTCTCAGGATGCTCCCAAGTCTGTGTTACCTTCTGGTTCTGCCCTTTAGCTAGGCTGTAATAATTTAATTGCCGGAGTCGCTGCCACACTCAAGAAATGTTTACATTTACTTTGTCTAACATTCCATATAGAACTAATTGCACCTCTTCTTCCCAATGGTTGCCAGCGAAATACAGGGACAAGGACAGACGAGCCTTTCCGTTACCCACCCCATACAAGCATCTAGGAGATGGTCTGCGCGCTGATGCCAACCCCCACCTGAGGCTCATCGACTCTGAAGGGACTGTGACTACTCGGCCTGGAATATATCTGGACTATACATGACCTGTGAATGTGGACATTGCTAGCGGGCCACCCAATGGAGGATGGGTTCCCTTTTGAGTCTTGGTCCTCCAAAGGTTTCTTCCTAAATTCCTGCCATCTTAGGGAGTTTTTCCTTGCCACTGTCGCCTTTGGCTTGCTCATTAGGGATCTGGACCCACGCAATTTGTAAAGCTGCTTTGTGACAACATGTGTTGTAAAAAGCGCTATATAAATAAAATTGAATTGAATTGAATTGAACAGTGAAGTGGTGTAGATTAGAGCCAGTGTGAACAGTGAAGTGGTGTAGATTAGAGCCAGTGTGAACAGTGAAGTGGTCTCACAGGTTACTGCCATTGTAGATAATTTTAGTACTAGTATTAAAAAGAAATTTCAGTAATTTAAGTAAAAGTCTTGTCTAGCTCTTGTATCAGCTGCTTCTAGTCAGTATAGCGGATATGTACATCTGTTACATCTATTGCAGAAATTTATCTGCTACTTTCAACGTACACACACCTGTTACCCCACACATGCCTGTTACCCCACACATGCCTGTAACCCTATACATGCCTGTTATCCCACACATGCCTGTTACCCCACACACACCCATTGCCCCACAGGCCCATTACCCCACACATGGCCGTCACCCCACACACGCCGCTGTTACCATACACATGCCGCTGTGTTACCCCACACATGCCTGTTAACTTGCACCTGCCCGTTACCCCACACACGCCTGTGTTACGCCACACATGCCTGTTACCCCCACATGCTTCTGTTACCCCACATGCCTCTGTGTTACCCCACACATGTGTTACCCCCACACATGTCTCCTTTGCAGCCAGAGACTACATGAATTTGCTTCCTGAGTATCTACCAGAAGGGTTAAATTAAGCAGTGATTTGTACATCTTTTTTTTGTAATGTATGCCTTTGGCCTTATAACAACGATCAATTGCCTCCTAGATATCAATTAATTTCTATAAATATATTTCTCTTTATGAACAAGCAATCTGCAGTGGGTAGATTTAATCTTATATTTTTATCTCATATTGTATTTTAAGATTAAATCTTATATTTAATCTTAAGAAAAATGGGGGAAGAAAAATTCAGCAAGATGTCTCAAATTATCAAAAACAGTCTGCACAAATAGAAATATAATGACTTTTTGGAGGGCAAAGGTGCTGCCTTATGTTCTCTTAGAGAGGAGAGGGGAGGAGAGGTAGTTGTTAAAAGGAGCTAGTGACAGCAGTTACACTTCCCTCAAAAATGGGCCACCTACAGATACTCTGTTTATCTAGCACCTACAGTTACTGTGTTAATCCAGCACCTTTCCTCACCCTTACACATATGCTGCTGCACCTGAGTTTCCTTACATTTACAAACACCTGCTTTGCCTACATTAACCTAACTCTAACCCTACATCTAACCCTAACCCTAACCTAACTCTAATCTTACATCTAACCCTAAACCTATATCTAACCCTAATCCCAACCCTACACCTAATCTTAACCCTAAATCTAACCTTTCCACCTCTCCACACTCACTTGTACACACTCACCTGTCCATGTTATGTTATGAACTGCCAGTGTGAAGCATGCTCTTCACAGTACAAATGGTGGTGTTAGTGGTAATGGTGATGCATGTCATAATTGTGGTGTTAGTGGTAATGGTGGTGTTAGTGGTAATGGCCATGTGAGTCATAATTGTGTTGTTCATGGTAATGGTGATGCGATGTCATAGTGGTGGTGTTTGTGGTTGTGGTGGTGTTAGTGGTAGTGGACATCTTTGGACCATTTCTACCACACCTGAAAGAAGAAAAACATATTTAATCTTCATATTTAATCTTCTGATAAAATTAAATTCCAAAGTCTACACAGGCTTCCGTCCCTGCACAGGGGTTTCTGGCATCGGCCTCCGTCCTTTTCCAGGTTATTGTCACTTATATATTGAAACATATACATTTATTATCCTATATGTGTTTTAGAATTTTCTTTCAATGTGTTAAATTTTTAGATGATGCTGTGATTTCATGATTTAAGGATCAGCAGCATTTTAGTTAGTTTTGCTGACTTATAGCATTTCTCAACTTAATCATCATATTGGGAGAATTACAGTCTTGCCAATGTCTTTAATTATGTTTCTAGAAGAGTTTCAGTGGTACAGGAAGGATGAGGCAGAAAAGACTGGCTTTGTGGTACGTTAGGGTTAGGGACTAGCTCTTTAGTACAGGGTTAGCATTAGCATTAGGGTTGGCATTAGGGTGGCATTAGAGCTGGCTCTGTGGTACAGGGTTAACGTTAGGGATAGGGTTAGCATTAGGGTTAGCGTTGGCATTAGGGACTGGCTCTGTATTTTACTGAATGCATTTCAACCTGATTGATTGCCAGTATTGGTCTGCTTTGTTATGTGGATATATAGGTGGTACAAAGCCAGTTCTGCTCTGCATGCAGTATTCAGAGGTGTTTTTGAGGTGTAGTACTCTGGCTCTAGCCCTAACCCTAACACTAACCCCTAACTCTAACCCTAGCCCTAGCCCTAACCCCTGATCCTAGTGTCTCTGGTGGAAGGGAGTAGCAAACAGGAGGAGGGTGCCATGGTTTCAGGTTCTCAATTTGAACACGTCTCCCCATATCACCGTTTACACTGCCATGTTCAGATATTAATTATATATGAGTTGGAATGATTAGATGGGATTTTATATGAATTGGTGAGAAACAACAACTAAAACCCCTCTCTCTAATCTTAACCATTTCAAGGCTTTTAAAGATGACCTGGTTCAAGGTCATGAACTGGGTCAAAATTCATGCAACTTTGAAACCATACGACAATACTGAACTATTCACACAAAAACCTTGTTTTCTATTCAGAGAAAACTGTAACATGACCACCAATCAACATCACCAAAGTCCCCTGAAAAAGTGCAGTTCTAATCTAGGCATGAAGACCCAGGCACAGTGTATCCTGTTTCTGTACAGTATACATCTGCACAGACCCAGGTACAGTGTAACCTATATCTGTACAGAACTTCACAAAGCACAAATAGGCCTGTGTTCTTCTCCTCTAAGTACACACCACAATTCCTCTCCTGCAGTTCTTAAAGTTTGGCTCAAAGAGAGGCACTCCCCAACAGTCAACGAGCTTCTCAGCGCAATGTCTAATTCCCATCCAGCACGGTCAGCAAATTCCACCACACTGCCCGTCGTCCACAGAAAGGGCTACATTAAACCAGAACTAACAACAAGGGCTGGCAGGCCCGGTGACGGGGCAGCAGCAAGGTCCATATCTGGGGCATTTGT
Source organism: Brachyhypopomus occidentalis (assembly GCA_020368025.1). Classification (NCBI taxonomy): domain Eukaryota; kingdom Metazoa; phylum Chordata; class Actinopteri; order Gymnotiformes; family Hypopomidae; genus Brachyhypopomus; species Brachyhypopomus occidentalis. The sequence goes on from JAGXOD010000115.1 coordinate 3,662,681, forward strand.
TTATCCATCCTGAAAATACAGCTACATTTATAAAAAGTGTTCACGCTTCAGCTCCACACGCTTCACAGAATTCCTCAGCAACAGCATCGACCGGCTGACCCTAACTCTAACCCTAACCTTAACCTTAACCCTTACCCTAACCCTTAACCTAACTGGCTGACCTGGTCACAGAGACCAGAGGACAAACTCATGGCTTCCACACCTCAGTAGGCAGAGGTCAATGGGGGTCAGCAGAGGTCAGCATGTCCAGGAGGGTTAGGCCCAAAGCTAAACTAACCCTAGAAGTCATGATGATCAGTTATGTTTGGCAGCATGAGGGGAGGAACAGTTTTTCTTGTTCTGAAACAGTCTTTCAGAAAAGAACATTCTTTTTGTGTAGAAAAGTGTTCAGTTGGGCTGCTGTGGAGTGACGTGAAGCAAGAGTGACTCAGTCTTCCTTTTTAATTCACTGGCGTGTTTCGTCTGATGGGAACTGCAGAACAGGCTGTACAGAGCAGAGCCACATTGCTGAAACAGCAGTTGAGAAGAATCCTGTAGAGACAAGGTGTCATAGCAACAAACACTGCACTCATCAGGAACACAAGCAGATGAATCCTGCTAGGAAGACGATTAACTTCAAACTCATGAAGATCTGCCAGAACAGAGTATAGTGGCTACCACATACACACACACACACACACATACAAACATGGACAACAGTCAGAATACTGACAAATTTATATGAAGCACCTAGTGTAGCAGGCCTGGTTGCCACAGACATAGTTAACGAGCACCCAGATCCGACATTAGAGCCCTCGCAGCAGGGCGAATGGGTGACATCTCAGCGTCATAGCCGCAGGGCTGAGAAACGTTCAGTTCAAGTTCGGGTGTCAAACAGGTTTGCCCCACTCATTGATACACTGGCTGAGCGACCTGTTAAAAGAGCCCTGGTTATAGGAGACTCACAGTTGTGACATAAAGCCGACACATTAATATAGCAACCCCTCTAGAGACACCAGCAGCCATAGTTAAATGCATCCCAGGGGCTATAACCCCTGACATCAGGGCTAACTTAAACACGTCGGCACCAATGACGTGGGGTTGAGATAGTCAGAGATTATTACAAAGGATAATGTTAAAGAGGTGTGTGAGCTAGTGGGGGTGATGTCAGATGCTGTATTATGCTCGGCTCCAAACCAGTTCGGCGTGGCGCCGAAACCTACAGCAGGTTATAGACGCTAGACTGCTAGATGTTTAAATGGTGCTCAGAACACAAAATGGGTTATATAAACAACTGGACACATTTTGAGGGCAGGCCTTTTGAAGCAGGACAACATTTATCCCTCTTGGGAAGGTGCTGCTCTCATTTCTAGTAGTATATCCACTAGGCTTTATAGTGATAGTGTACGAGTAATTAAGGGGGACAGACACACCAGAGCAGACAAACAGGTTAAACCGACTGTCTGCGAGCTGCAAGGAGATATCACCTAGGTTACACTGGATTGAAACTATGTCTGTTCCTCGAGTATCAAAAAACAGTTCTCGTAAAAATTTGTAGACAAAATGTAATCAATGTTAAACTCAATAACGCTACTACTGAAAATCCATTTTCATCTGAAATTAGGATTGCTAAATATAAGATCCCTGTCATCTAAAGCATTACTTGTTAACGAAATGATTAACGACCATAAGCTATGCATGCTTTGCCTAACTGAAACCTGGACTCGGCCAGACAACTATATGGCTCTAAACAAAGCGTCTCACTCCGGCTATAGCTACGTTCATAACCCCCGTCCAAAGGTGGTGGTGTCGCTACACTATATGACTCCAATATAGGCGTCTCTCAAAAATCAGACTTCAAGTTTACTTCCTTTGAATACCTCATTCTCATTTTGTCAGATTTATCCTCAAATAAGAAAGCGGCAAAGTCGTTTATGTTAATTACTCTTTACCGCCCTCTGGGTTCCTGCTCAAAGTTTCTGTAGGAGTTTTCAGACTTCCTGTCTAACATAGTGCTATCAGCTGATACGGTGATTATAGTTGGCGATTTTAATATCCACTTTACATTTACATAATTCTTTCTTTCATAATTCTTTCATCGTCATGTGTACGTGTGTAGCTTCAATTTTGTACAAAGAAAAATGTTCTCATTATTATTATTATTACTTAAGTTGAAAAGGGCATTGCGGGCATGAATGAGCAGGTGCTTGAGCACTATGCACCTGGTGGTCTTTAATACATTTTTCTTACAATATATAAGCTTTGACAGAATGTGACTAATCGATTTCATTGTGAATTTGTGTCATAGACATGAAAAAGAAAATGAAGACACGTCTTCTAGAAGCACCTGCCACTGGGACACCAATTGCTCAGAGGACCCTGCAGGATTCACAGATGATTGAGTGCTACAGCGACATCATTTTTAAATATCATCAGCAGGAGTAATAGACAAAAATCAGTTTCTACTGAAGAGCATATTACATTTGTTCATCCAGAAGAGCAAGCCAAATTTAATACTAGAAATAAGTTGGTAATGCTGACACCTTCCCAGGTAGATGGTATTGATGAATCTTGTAGAGTACAGGGTGAATTTTATTCTCACACTAATGAGTTGCAAAATCCAGGATTTGAATGAGAATTGAATGATATCTCAGCCAGTCCATGCAACAATGGGCAAATCCCTCCTTTGTGCCATAGTCAAGTCAAGTCAATTTTATTTATATAGCGCTTTTTACAACACATGTTGTCTCAAAGCAGCTTTACAAATTGTATGGGTCCAGATCCCTAATGAGCAAGCCAAAGGCGACGGTGGCAAGAAAAAACTCCCTAAGATGGCGTGGAAATAGGAAGAAACATTGGGAGGACCAAGACTCAAAAGGGAACCCATCCTCCATTGGGCAGCCAAACCATGTCATGGAAGTCTCCATCAGTGAGAATGGCAATATGTCTTGCTACTCTTGTGAATCATCATTTGTCTGTTTGCTTTGTTTAATATTTGCTCTTCAAGAAATCAAAGAAAAGGAACCCTGCTGGTCTGATGATGATGTAAGTCCATGAGTCAGAATGCTCTGAGAGGAGAACACAGTTATACCAGTATTCTAAAAGCATTTAATTAGCATGAGTTTTACTGTAGTTTTAATTAATCATATCTTTCACAGCTTCAAACCTTGAACCAACAGCTTCTACATCCTCAAGTACAAAACGTCGCAACCTTTTGTCCTGGATGTTCTCAGCAATTTCCAAAGTCTTGCTAAAGCCTTTCAAATGCATGGGTAGAGCATCCTAAGATGCTTTATCAATAGTGACCAATAAAGGCTTTCTGCAGCTTATGTGTTTATTTATTGGCCACCTTTACCAGGTAATGTTAAAGGTGGGAAAGACAAGAATTTCAGGAGTCCTATGAATGTTAATGATGGCTAATGGCTTCCCTACTGGTGCGACTAAAGTGGCCTTTGTGATAACCTTGCTTACGGACAAAGCTCTACAATGGGCTAAGGCAGAATTGAACTCTAACATTCTAACTCTAAAGCATAATTGTATGCTCTATTTGCGAGTCAGTTTAGGGATGCAACAGACAAAATCCAAGGGAGAAACTGCTGAATTTCTGCTGTGACAGGATTTCTGTGCAGACCTTATGGCATTTTCATTTTATTGAAAGTGTGATTGTAATTCAGGAAAAATCTGTAAAATAATGGTATTTCTCCATAAACCTCTTAGAGCTGTCACTTTATTGAAAGTGCTTAATCATAATACTTAATGAAAAATCTAAAATAATGGTATTTCTCTGCAGAAATACAATTTTCTGTAAATGTATTGTTTTTCCACTGAACTTAAATGAGGATATTTGACTTAAAATTTTTATTTTTTGTTTGGCAGCTATAGCTGCCAGTCATTCAACTGTTTTTTTAGGATTTTTTTTTTCAGTGCAGGGAAGGTCAACTGTGAGGAATTCAGTCAATTGGAAGGTTATTGGTTCAAATCCTGGCTCTATGTTGCCACTGCTGGGTCCTTGAGCACAGCCCTTAATCTGCTTGGATCCAGGACCACTGTACTATGGATGATCCCATGCTACGTAAAAAAAATTGTCTTTGTACTATATACGTATATATGATAAATAAAAGCATTACATCTTACATGTCCAACAGCCGGTTAGCTTTAGTTTTTTTGTGTTAGGATTGGATTTCTTGAGCCAGTAAGAGTCTAGTTGAATCCTGGGGTGCACAACTACAGTCTCAGATTCAGAGGGAGATGTGTGTTTCCTTTTCTCTGGCAGGTCAGTCAACACAAGAGCCATGGATTAACTTGTATGTGGCTTTGGAGTAACATCAACAGCTTCAGATTGTGGTGACCTACTAAGCATTGTGGTGACCGATAAAGACAATGACTATGGCCTTCCCTGTTCAGAACTTTCTAGCAGTGGTTTGTTTTGCAGTCCACTGTCTCCCTACAGCTGTGGAGGGGTTCGTTTATCCAGTCCCACTATGGTTGCCCCAGACGTAAACTGTGAATACACTGAATTACACTGGGAGTACAGTGTATTAATTAGGTGCAGACAAAGAAAAAGGAGACTCTGCGTGTGTGTTCATGGAGCATGGAGTCGTTCAGAAATCTGGATCTCAGATTGCAAGGTGGAAAAAATAGAGCTTAGACACACAGAGCTGCACTATTTCTAACTAAAAGCATGTTTGGGGCACTGGAAGGGATTGCATTACAGAGGACTGCTCCGCCTACGCCAGATCACCTCCAGAATAAGCATTTTTAAGTACAAGGACAACATCTGAAATATCCATAACACAAGGCACCATTTAAGTCAAATCAATCTACTAGAGGAACAAAATTATTCAAATTGTGTGGCTATTGTTTTTCTCTATGCCAAGGTCAAGGGCACCACGTGGTAAGACAGCAGCACCAACCCTAAACCTAGACTAACCCTAACCCTAACTCTAACCCTAACCCTAACCCTGCTCTGCAGGGAGAGCTCCAGAACCAGAGTATTCACAGGCCTGTCACTGGAAAATTGTTTGTTTTGTTGCTCTTCATCAACATCTTAACTCTACACATAACTCTGTAAGCGACTGTGGACACAATACTGGGGTCTAACCCTTACCCTAACACCAACACCAACCCTTTCCCTAACCCCAAAAACGAACCAGTCATTATGACGCTGGAGCTTTCCAGATGACACCTGCTTTGGATGTAATGCTTGTGTAAGTACACGTCTGTCAACGCATGAACTCTGATGCCTCCCTAGGCACAACTAAACTGCACCCCATATCATGCTAGGACTAGAAGCAGACCTAGGGGCTTGTGTGAAGGTCCTCCTCTTATCAACCAGGCTGCAGCTAAATGGATAAAAACCTTCACCTCACACCCAACTCACACCTAACCCACATCCAACTCACACTCAACTCAGTGGCCCTGTCTACTTAGTCTTTATGCTGAAGCAGCCTTTGCTTCAGTGGAGTCCAGACAGCATGTCTTTAACACTCTTCTGTCAGTTGTTCATTCCATGTGTTTTTACTGGGCAGGGATGGTTCCTGCTTCGAGTGGCTTCACTGGTCTCCTACAACAAGTCTCTCGTAGGCAAGCACCTGAGCGTGCTCCACAAGACATACAGATTGAGTCATTCTGGTGTGTGACGGAAGAACATGAGTTTGCAGAGAGAGGCAGAGAGGACTATCTGTCCACATGACCTCTAAATCTACCTGCAGGAAATATGCCAGAAACCACTTCTTTCCTCTCTGTGCCTGTCAGGATAAAGGTGAGCCATGGCTGTCAAGCCAGTCAACACACACTGTAGTTCTAGGAGACAAATACAAACATTATCCGGATAACAGTACATGTGGCTTGTGAGTGTTTCTCATGGCATGCACACTGATAAAAGTCAAAGAGTGTTACCGAGGTAAAGCGAGGCGTTCTCCTTCTTCACGTTGTCATCGAGGTAGGTGGGCCCCAGTGTGTAGATGGGAGTGGAGCCCATGCCCACCAGGACCTGGGCGCAGATGAACAGGGCCACGTAGATGGAGTGCTCAGTGGCTTCATGATCGCGCGGGCACGACGCCATGTCCAGGCCCCCCCCACCACTGCCATTGCTGCTCAGGCACAGGCCCTCGAGTCGGGACGAGTTCACTTCCTGGATCTGGTAGGGGGCAGAGATGAAGTGCGGCAAGGAGAACACAGTGGCACCCAGGGCGATGAAGACCCCGCCGACTGCCAGCCAGCGTGGCCTCTGGCCCCGCCCCCCAAAGTAGCTGATGAAGACCACCACCAGCAGGCTGCCAATGTCGAAGCAGCTGACCAGGAGCCCTGACTCAGAACTCCTCAAGCTGTATCGCTTCTCAATGGTGGTGATGACGCTGCTGAGGTAGCCCGAGACCATCAGTGACTGGATGAACGTCAGGTAGCACATGCAGAAGAGGAAACACCTGGAGTCTGACAGGATCACCTGAGCACGGTTCCTCATCGAGGAGCCCAGGAACCCTGCCAGGAAGAAGCCTCGCTGCCTGCCACTGCCCTTGCTGACGTCCCGGCGGAGAGAGCTGCTCAGGCCCACCATGCTGGACGTGGAGAGAGAGAAGTCCGGATGGCTAGACTCACTCTTCTGCTGGAGTCCAGGGAAGACAAGCTGGTCTAAGTGGATAGAGCTCTGTGTCGTACTCAGACGTCTGGTTTCCAGAGGCTCCTGCTCCCCTTCCCGCCGTACCCCATTGAGAACGGGTAAACTTTTAGATTTGTAGCAACTCCCTGAGTCGTCATATTGGCTTCCTAAATCGCTGACCTCAAGATCCTGTGATACATCAGTTCCGGTCTCGTCATTCTCAGATGAAGTCATTTTAAATGGATTTGGAGTTCAAGTGGTCAAAGATGCAGTTCGGGTTTGGATAGTGACACCACATGAACAAGCAAAACAAGAATAACAATGAGTGTGAGAAATTGGCAACCCTGCTAAACTATGGTGCTAAACTGAAGGCACGAGCCCTGGGCCTGACTGCTACTGTAGTCACACCCACACCTATCCTCTCCACGGATTCACTCAAATTTATCAGCATAATTTGTGGAATTTAGACATAATCAGATTTTGCACATGACCGGATAATCACACATGCATATTTTCCCCAAATCAGTTTCCTGCATTTCATTATTCAACTTATTTCTAACAAACTACTTTCATAAAGGCGGTGTGTCAGGCAGCAAGTAAGTGCGGCTTCCGGAGGATATTTCATACTGAACACCGATAATTTCTAAGAGCAACTTCTTGATCATGAAGTGAAATGGTTTCTGGTGGTGTTTTATTGAGTAGATCTCTGTCTCGTGAAAGGTCGTCCTCTCGGTTTGCCAGACTCGAAAAGCTGCGCCGAATCCTGAGTCAAGACGGGAAGAAATACAAAGCAATTACAAAAGAATGTTTCATCGACCCGCACTCACATCGCTAGCTATCATTTCACCTCTCGACGAAACGACAAGTATCGCAGCTAAACCATGTGCTTCTGTTTTTCACAGATAAATGTCTTCAAAACAATCTAAGAGTAGCAGCATGTTTGCGGAGGAGACAAAGAATAGTCTAACGGGAAACGGGCGACTCATCACCCATCCAGTCAGAAATGTACTTCACAGAACATTATCTGGAATGGCAACAATCCGTGTGTGTTCTTTAAAATGCTGCAAAGTGGGAAAACGAATAATAAACATTCAAGTCACGATTTTACAAATTAAAATTAAACAGAAAAGTATATACAATGGCAATGAAAAGAAAGGACGTTGTCAACGAACCATTTGCATCACTATGCCCAAATTGTATAAAATACAACTGTTTAAGAAACAAAAGAGAGACAAAAAACAGCATTGATTAATGTAGATTAATGTACTTACACACTGTGTACAGAGGAAGATATCCCCACACGAGCACTCAGTGACTGAATGAGATTGCGGATTTGATGGAGAGGCTGACGGAGAAAGCGTCTGACCCCATTGCCTTCTGGGATTTGTAGTTTGCATGTACAATTAGTTTGCTTCTGCGACAACGTATACAACGTAGTGCACAAAACTATAGCCTCGCAAACTCTGCTTACATTAAAAACGCAAATATATAAAATTTACCTTGCACAAACATTCAAATCATAAAGTTTTCATCTCTGTGAAGCGGAATGGTGTGGCTACACGCTGACGTACCGATCAAGCCTTTGGTCCTAAGCACGCGACTATATAATACTTAGTCTATATTAATATACATTAATACATTAATGCTTAAATACAAACCCTTTGAATCGTAGAGTTTCAACACTCATGTGAGATCATCTGAGATCAAACTCTTGGTGAATTAAATAAGGTTAAATCTTTTCTTTTTCTTGCTTGTCTTGTTGTAAATTACTATGACGTTAATGTGTGGAATATTGTCAGCTGAGATTCCATATATTGATTTATATTGATCGATACTGATCTAATATTGAACGAACCAAGTTGTAGCCTGCATTCATGCACAAGTCGTATACCAAAAAGTATTAACAAACGGCTACTGTCAAGCCGTAATAGCAACTGAAAGTCGCTAATTGACGTAGCTAAAGAGGTCTGAATAGTCGCTAAATATAGCGACAAAATCGCTTAGTTGCCAATACTGCTGCCGCTTTTGGATTTTGTGACAGGAGCACTGATACTCCCCCCCCTCCCTCTTTGGAGAGGGTTTTCCCCCCGTCACTCCCAAGTTGTCCTGCAGTCCTACTGTGTCACCCACCCGTCCCGAAAAAGCGCTCTGGTCATTGGCACGCGGAAAGATCAATCGCCTTTTATATCAGTTCAAGCCAAAACACTCCAGATAGCAAAACAGAAATGTAAGGGAATAATAGTCCCCTGTGCCGTTCGGAAAGGAGGGGTGGAAGTGTCTGAAAGAGAACTTCGCTCTTTTGTGAGAGAGAAGATTCAAAGCAGTGAACACTAAGGTTTAACTGTAGGTCATGGCAATGCATTTTACCATAGACAAAATAAGAACACGTTTGAGACGCTATTGTCAATCAGATCATCCTGTCAACAACGCTGCCAAGTAGCCAAAATACAGTGTACAGTCAAAATAACAACGGCAGACGTTTTTAGGTACCACTCACGTTGCATAAATTATCTAATTTTCTGAAGCAGCAGCGACATCTAGTGATTTCTATTTGGTAAAAATCCTTTTTTGCACAACGTATTTGACATTTAGATATAACTTGATTTTTTTTTCTGATAAAGTAGATATAGCTCTAATTGTCGCATTGCTGGGGTTGTATTGTAAACCTGTAAACTGTAAATCTACAGCATGTTTCTAATATTTTTATATATTTTTTATATTTTATATTTGTATAATAAGTTTTTCACTTTATACAGCATTGTCAACACCTAACTCCGTTGTCATTTAAAAAATAGTTTCAAATAATTTCAAATACCACTACTCCCACTAATAATTACAGCAGCCAGTGGTCCACTTACATCAGTGATAGTACCAGCATCTTTCTGTGACTGTTCAAATGGGACCATCTACATTTAAAATGTATTTATATTTCAATGTACATTAAATATTCAGTAGTGCAAGATATAATTTGTAAATGTGTAAAGTTCATAATGAGCTGGATAATACTGTGTACTGCTTTAGTTAGTGATTGTGACACATGGTTCTCCTCCAGCGCTGCTGGAACACAAGGCCAGTGAGGATGAGTTTCCCTCTCATCTTTCATGTCCATCAAAGAATTAGCACAGACTCCCCTGACATTGGTCAGCAGAGGGCAGCAGCTCCTGTGATCTCTGTTGTTCTCACACGTACCACTGAAGCAGGGCTCGGGTTTTTGTGATGGGTTAAGGAAACAACCTTTTTGAGGAGACTCATCAATCAGGAAAACACAGGGCAGTCACTGTGTTCTGCTGGGCAGAGGACTGGCACAGAGTGGCTAATAAGTAAGTAAGTAATGAACCACTTTTCCAGACAGGAGCAGAGCACAGTCCCTCACGGCCCAGAAAACCAGTTAGGCTTAAACTAGGGTTAAGGTTAAAGTAGGGTTGGGGTTAGTGTTAGTGTTAGGGTTAAACTAGGGTGACAGAACAGCACTGGGTTAGCTTATGGTGGCAAGACAGCATAGATACTGGCCCACAACTAAGGAAGCAATGATGAAACAAGAATGTGGTAATGGGTTCTGAACCTGCACCTGACATGTTCATCATCAGTCTAGAGCATGTTCATATTCAGTCTGGGACATGTTTATTTATTTATTATGAAGATGCAGCTAAACTATTTCTTTATTTTTAACATGTTCTTTACATGTTTGTGGAGGGGCTTAGAAAAAACAGCCAAGTTTGACAAACAAATGTTTAAATGTTTATTTCAGAACAGCTTCTTGAGTAGTTCAAACACCTCTGATGGGAAAAACCCCTACAGCACTGCTTCAGTTTGAGATGAAGATTCCGGAGTGAAACTTCACCTCAGCTGGGAATGGGAGCACGTGTTTGATTCCAAAATAAATATCAATGACCTGGGCAATGACCCAGAAAATGACAAATGTCCCTGTAGCTGCATGATTGGGGCCACTGCCATCTCCCAAAGCCCCAGGGTTACCTTACACATCAGAACAGTCCAGATTGGCATATTGAGTCCTTATGGTCCATATGATCATTATGGTTCTTATGGTCCAAGGGGACAGATGCATTCCATCTGTCTTTGTAAACAGAAATGTGCCCAGGTGCGCTTGTGTGTGTGTGTGTGTGTTTGCATGCATAATGTGCCCAGGTGAACTCATGCGTGTGTGTTTGCATACATAACTCTAACTGTTCATAGTTAGATGTTGCCAAATGAACCATAATTAAACACCAACCTATTAACCATATAAATTATGTGACTGATAAACTTTGTTCAATCAGTGTGTTCCATAAGTAATCAACCATGAACATTTTATGCTTTTATGTGCTATGAAGGACCAGACAGAAGTCCTTCAGTCAGACACCTGCTAACATATGACCTGGAGTGGACCTATTAACATATGACCTGGAGTGGACCTATTAACATATGACCTGGAGTGGACCTATTAAACACAAAGATGGAGAGTACAGTGTTAGAATTAGTAGGTTCTGGATGCCTCACTCAGGGGTTTGTGGGTAAAGGCGAGTGAGCATCGTTGTTGTGAGGCTCAGACGCACAGTCTGCTTAACAGGTGGAAACTTTGCCAAAGTGCCTTTCACTACCGGGACACTTCTACTGATGTGATTCTCTCACGAGTGAGTGCAAAGGTTTTACCAAAATAACTTCCTTTTCTTTAAAAAATACATTTAAAAATTTTGTCTGCATTCTTCTCACAAAATTTAAAACACAAACCCAGCATTTAAGCTGCAGTAAGTCTCTTAATCTCTCTAAAAAATAATAATAATAAAAAAAATATATATATCTTAAATGCATCTTACAAAACAAACATAACACTGATTCTAATAAATGGAAGCACCTGTAAAAAAAAAATAGAATAACAGTGATTTATAATACAGTTCTGCCTGAGGCAGGTCCCAGTTCTGAGGGTTTAATGTCTCTGCACGAGTGGCTTCACAGCACAGGCCACACAGCCTTTCTCAGAGGGATCTGTGGGAGGGGGAGGAGCCATACCACTGCCCTCTGCTTCCTGTGTGTCCTGAGGGGCTTTGGGCGTGTGAGGGGAAAGAGGCTGGAGGGGAGGACTGGTCTCCCTAGACTGGGCTGGGGGTCGTGCTGGCGGTGGAAAAACGGGGAGGTAGCCCTGGGCCTGAAAGATGTCCTCCTCCTGGTCCTGGTGGAGGTCCAGCTCACCCCGTAGGCTGGTGGAGCCCCAAAGCAAGAGATCATGGTGGGTCTCCAGCTCGGTGAGGTCATTGCCACTAAAAGTTATCTCATCGCCATCCAGGTCAGCCTGCAAGTGCTGAGCCTCTGTGTGGCCTCGAGGGATACCCCTGCCAGGGGTTGGCTCAGTAGGGGGACCCTCTGGGAGATCATTGTCAGATCTGAAGATCCCCTTAGGGGTGGTGTGGGTCAGGCCTCGAGGGCTTGGGGTGAGGGGGCTCAGGGTGAACATAGAGGGCCACTCTTCCAGGACAGGGGCCCTCACTCCACTTGCCTCCTGCTGGCCCTCAGCCCCGGAGCCCAGCTCTGCCCAGGAGCCCAGCTCAGCCACGGAGTCCAGCTTATTGGTTTGGTTAAGTTTCTTTAAATTCCTCAGCAGTGCAAACATCCTGTCTACATCCTTCCCAAAGTTGGTCCAGTCCTCCAGGCAGGGACTGTAGCCGTGCCTGGGCTCAAACACACTCTCATCCACGCTGTACAGCTGCACCAGGCCTTGTCGGTCAACGTCCTCTGTGAAGCTGGCCATCTTAACCTTTTCGGCCATCCCAGACAGGCTGCTCGCTGATGGGAGGGGACAAAAGAAGGGAACACCGTCAGCAAGCACTCAAGCCACGCCCACACAAGCCACGCCCACTGAGCAGATGCTGTCTGGTTCTGGAGCACATGTAATGCATGCAGTCATGCGCGGCCCTGGCTGACAGCGTGTAAAGGCCCTGTAGTTAGTGGCCAATCATGTGACTGCAGGGCTGCAACCAGGGACCCACACAAAGCCTCAGTGGCCTCAATGGCCTGAACCCCCAGACCAAGAACACCACACATAGACAGCAGGAGTTTGGCAGGAAGCTCTGACACAGTGACGAATGTCCAAACAAACAAACCAAAATGAAAATTATGCCTTTACCTGGAAAGAAAGACAAAAAAGGAGAAAGAACAAAGAAAGAAACAAACAAAAACAAAAAATCAGGTGCGTGTGACAGTCAAAGATGTCTGGACTGACTGAGTATGAACTAGTGAACTAGGAGGCCCTGGAAGCAGGCAGCTCTGTTCTAAATCAGACCCACGCCACACACTTGAGCTCTACAGCAGGACAGGGCTGAGATGGAGAGCTCTAGGTGAGATGAGGATGCAGTAGATTGATGTGGTCTTCCAGACTACAGTGCTAAAAGGCTTGGCCTCCTCAACAGGGGTCACTTTCTCAGCTGCTTCTGACTGGTAAGCAGGGAAGTCAAAACAACAGGCCAAGCAGCACAGAAGGTGAGAAGCAAAGAGCAAAAGAAGACAATGTCATTGGAATCAGGGCATTCTATAGAACATCAGCGAAACCAGGGCATTCTATAGAACGTCTGTGGAACCAGGGCATGCTACAGGATGTCAGTGGAACCAGGACAGAATGCATGACACCCAGCAATTACCCAGCAAGTACCCAGCAATTAATGAAGTTGCACATGAGGGAATTTAACAGCACTGTAAAACCTTTAAGTACTCAGTACGCACAATGAGAATACATGCTCTCTCACTGAAAAGACATGCTCTCTCTCTCACTGAAAACACACGCTCTCACTGAAAACACATGCTCTGTAACTGAAAACACATGAAAATACACTCTACATTTATGCTCTATTCCCCTTTGCAGAGCCAGTTACTGAATGAGACACACCACACGCATGGGTGCCAGAGCAGACCACAGAGGCAGTCAACAGATAATAAGTCTGTACCAACGTCAGCTTGCTTGCTTATTTAGTCATTTATTTACTGAAGCGACTGGGAATCAGCAGTTTGAATTTAGGTTAGAACAACCCAACATGCACAAACATATTAAATCTTGATGCACCCAAGTGTATTAGTGGAAGAGTGCTGGCTCATGCAGTTATAGGAGTGGGGGGTGCGTGAATGAAATCAAAAAGAACAGATACCTGTGTGTGAATGGATACCTGTGTGGATCATAGCCTCCTCCATCTTTACTCCCTGATCAAGAAAATAAAGAGCAATTGAATGTTAATGTGTCAATTGTGAATGGACAGGGAAAAAAACACGAGGCACGAGGAGAATAACAAGACAAGATACGACACTGCAGAGTATAACAGGACAAGACAAGACACTGCGGAGAATAACGAGACAAGATGAGAGTGAGAAGAATAAGACAAAAACAAAGACAGTGATAATAATAATGAGACAAGATGAGACACTGCAGAGCATAACGAGCCAAGACCAGAGACTGCGGAGAGTAACGAGACAAGATGAGAGTGAGGAGAATACCAAGACAAGGAAAAGAGAGAGTACACACTGGTACAGCACACACTGGTACAGCACACACTAGTATTAACAAAGACACTAACAATGCATGCAGTACACATGTACAGTACACACTGATATTAATGTTGCATGCATGGGTGGGTGAAAAGCTCCTGTCTCAACAGATCTACTGTACTGAGAGAGATCCATAACCCTAACTGAAGAACTACTGAGATAGATCCGTAACCCTAGATCTACTGAGATAGATCCTTAATCCTAACCCTCTTCAGTCCTGTAGTTGTGAAGTTCCTCTTGTTAGTTCGATACCACACACTTTTCAGCACTTCTTTAACTCAATTTAACTCATGGCAACTCAGCTAGCTGCTATTAGACTGTACATCCGTGGACAATCAGTGTGCTAACTCACCACCAGTTGTGTAAAATAGTTCTTAGAGAGTAAGATAGTAAAACACATCGTAATAGCAGCACAAACATGCCTCTAAGAACCCTGATCAGTGAACTCAGCAACAGGCCCATCACCGCAAGGAAACAAGGAACTGAATGTTACTCTTCAAACTGAAGTTGAATTCTACTCGCAGAACTAAAGCTGTATGAACCTGTATGAGTCATGAGATCTTTATAAATATATACCATGTAACCACTTGGAACTAAACACTTGCCATATACATGTTCCTGCGTCTATCTACATCTTCAGCAGACCTCGCTGAGATATGGAAAAGACATGGAGCATATTTCACTTCTGACAAGAGTGGTGACATTTGAGAGGGTTAGGTGTTAGATCTAGGGATAGAACTAGGATTAGGGCGTGGTATAGTATTAGGGTTAGCAAGCTGACTGTCCTGGCTTCGAGAAGGCATGAAAAGAGCGATGTAATGTAGTGAGGTGATGGGTGTGTCAGCATGGGGGGTCAGGGTCAGCATGGGGGGGGGGGTTAGGGTCAGCATGGGGCAAGTGTTGTGACGTTTCCTGCTTTGGGATTAGGATGGTAGTCATTAGTGCAGGAATGAATGCTAGCAAAATAATCGCCTCCCCTTCCCAAACACAAAGGCACACGTCATCACATGGTTCAACCCCAGGTCTCAGGCATCATGCATGCAGCATGCAGCATGCATGCATGCATCAGGCATCATCACCACAGCGAAATGGTTGTTGATTGAAAGTGTACTGGACCATAATATGGACACCAGAACACTGGACCATAAGGAGATTACAAGTCATACATTAACATGAGACAAGGATAGGTCAGAGCCGTGAGGCTAAGCATCCAGGAAAGCACTAGGGCACAGGAAGAGTCCAGCAACTCTCACAGGAAGAAGGGTGCAGAGGAAGAGGTGGAGGTGCTACCTGCATCGGGGCTCTGAGGTCTGGGGTTACACTGCCTGTGGCCCCGGCACTTCCGTAGCTCCATCAGATGCAGGTGGAGCTGGTTCAGCACGTCTCTGTCCACTGTGTAAACTGTATTGGTCAACTGCAAAGACACAGCGTCCTGTCAATGTCTCGCCACCCATGAATAAAGTCCTTGTGGAAGGCAGGGACACGTTAAGGCAGGGACTCACTGTGTACAACAGACCTTCCACCACATAAGAGACACAGAATACAGATATATATCTTCATTATAAAATATATAAATTTATTCAGCAAATGTCATTTCTCTCTCCAAAAACTGAAAACTTGCCAAATGCAGAAGTATGTGAACTCTTTTAGTTAGTAGCATGTGGCACCTCTTTTTGCTGCCATTATTTCAACTAAACATCTTCTGTAACTACAAACTATCCACTCTTACTTGCAGACCTCCAGTCAAGAGGTTGGAGGGATATCTGCCATGTACCGCCTACTTCAGGTCTTGCCATATATCTATGGGATCAAGGTCTGGACTTGGACTGGACCAATCCAGAGAGGCAGAAGAGCAGGCCCACACCTTCACTCTGCACCTGCACTCTCTTCTCTCAATTTGAATCTATATTTTTTGACACTACACTTATAACTTAAGCCTTGTACATATTTCCATCTGTTAAAATTGCTCTTCTGTATATCCTGTTTGTTCTCTTTTCCTTCTGTGTTGTTTATTTAGTTTTAGACATGCACTTGATTTTTCGCTGTACTTGTTACAATGACAATAAAGAATCTGAATCACATTCCCACCACCAGGAGGAGGAGGTTCTTCTCTTCATATGCGGTGTTGACATTTCTCCAAACATGGCGCTTCTGAATGTGGCCAAAGAATTACATTTTGGACTCATCTGTCCAGAGAATGGACTTCCAGAAAGCCTCTGGTTTGTCCAAGGCCTCTCTGGCAAAGTTTAACAGGGAACTTTGTTCTTGAGAGCAGAGGCTTCCTGCTAGCAGCTCTCCCATGAACGCCATGTCTGTTGATTTTTTTGCTTTATTGTAGACGCTTTATTGTACATTTATCAGATGCTGTCATAGAGGTCTGCAACTCTCTGGAAGTGATGTATGGGTTCGCCTTCACCTGAATTATTATTTTTTTGGTGCTTCTTTGTGCACATTTTGATGGATGTCCACTTCTGGGCAGAGTTGCAGTGATGCTGAGTGCATTTCTAAATTATGTATCTTACAGTGGATGGATGGAGCTGGAATCTTTTGGAGATGGTCTTGTAGCTTTCCCCAGACTGATAAGCTGTCACCACCTTCTTCGTGATTTCCTCGGATGTCTCCCCTCGGCATTGTTCATCTGTGTGCTTTATGCCTTGGCATGACAGTGGTTTGGTTGGTTTCCTCTCCCTTTTAATTAGTGTGGCTCAAATCTTTTCCCAGTGTCTCCTTTCTCAAGGATGTCTGCTTAATTGATTACTTCAGCACTCATATTAACATTCATGTGGTTCATTTATTTTTGCACATGCTCTCATTCCATGTTTCATGTTGTCTGCTGGCAATTCACACATTTCCCTCAAAACAAGTAAATGGAATTGATTAACTAAAACCTGACATTTCATATACAAAAACTGCTGATGATGAAATAAGAGAGTCATGGTAACAACAGAAAAATTACAGAAAAAACTACTCAAAGAGTTCACAAACTTTCAAGCAGCATTGTATGTGATTAATATATGTGCATCTCACCCAGACCACAAAAGATATATCCCAGCCTATTATTAACATACAACACAGCACACAGATGCTAACCTATTATAAACAATACCTAATGTGGTGGGTTGATAAAAATGTGCAGTCTTAACACAGCTTACCTGGTATGGGTCACTGTTCAGATCGAAGTACTCCAAGAAGCCAGTGGCAAACTCACAGAAGAGTGTGTTGTGTGTGTGGTTGATGGTCCGCAGACACCAGTACGTGTTGTTATTGGAGCTGGTGCAGGCACAGAAACCTCCCACTTCACCAACACAGGAAAACCAGTTCAACAAGCAGCACTTTATAATATTTATTTATATGGACACTTGTGTACTTCACAGCAATTTTGTCTCTACCTACCTACACAAGTTTAAAGTTTACAAATATATATAAGAGAGTGCGAGAGCAAGAGAGATAGAAATAAAAAATTGTAGTGAAGTACACAAAGTTTCCTGAGAACTAGGGCGTACTTCATCAGTAAAGCAGTAAAGCAAAGCTAAGGAATTTATATACACACACACACACACACACACACACACACACACATTACATTAAGCATTCCAAACATTTAAACAAGTGTACTCCCGTACAGTTCCAGAAGGGGGCAGTCTGCCAGTGGTCATTGTTGTGCGTGAAGCAGGTGAGTCCAGGCAGGCTGCAGTCATCTCCTTTCTTCTGCCTCTTCCTCTCCTTCCTCTCTTTCTTCCTCCGGCGGATCTCGTACAGCTGGTTCTTGCCCTCCACGTCATGCACGGTGTCTCTGTGAAGCAGACAGCGCCGTGGCTGTGTGAATCTCAGGTCGGAGGGCTGTATCGACTCCTGCAGTAAGGCGGAGACCTCCACAGGACCTCAGGACGCAAACATGCTCAGCCAGTGTGGGCTTCCTACTGCTCATAGCTACTTTAAGGTTAAGGTTAACGAACACAGCTAAACCACACTGTTAGCATTACGAACACAGCTAAACCACAGTTAGCATTACAAAATTAACAATTACACTGTTAGCATAACGAACACAGCTACATCACAGCCTGCTCTCAGTGAACACTAGAGGGTCTGTTACTAAACAGGAAGAGAGCTGCACCACACTCCTGAACCACACTACTGCCCCACACAACTACACCACAACTGGCCGGGGTGGTCCACTGGATCATTTGTGGAACAAACCTCTTTTTCCCACAGTCACACTCGTCTGGCTTTCTGCTTTTTAAGTGACCTCGAACCTCACGCAACTTCTTCATCTTCTCCTGGAGCAGCTCAATCTGCAAACCCGTTAACACACCATGATTCAATGATGTTAAATCAGCAGCAGCTCATCAATCACAAGCAGCTATCTGATGAGCCACAGAAGGGTTTTAGGGTTTGTTTTTCTGCATGTTACAGATGAGTTATACCAGGAGTAACTACTTTTGCTTACCTCCTGGTCCACATGACTCTTGTGGTCTTTCCAAGCTTTTGAAGACTGATAGATCTCTCTCTCACAGTGCACAGTATCATTCATCAGAATAGAGCACCTGCAGGAAGAGATGGAGTTATCTCCTAAAATTTGCCTGCCAACATATTAAATTATGATAGGTATTATATTTGTATTACAGACATGTCAGAAATAAGGCCTAAAATCACTGCAACGCTCTAGTGAAGTGAAGTGAGTTTATTGGAGGTGAAAGGTCAGTGTGGTGAATGGTGTCCTCACAGTTGAACTGCTTTATTCATTTTTAACTGAGATGCTTTATTCATGACCATTATATGCTGCTGTGTTGTAAGTAGTCTCTCACTTGTGTGTCACTTTTAGAGAGTTGGGGTAGCCCACGGCATTGGTGTCATCAGCCAGCATCTCCTCGGAGGCGTCGTCTGAGCCCTGCAGGAAGTCCTGTGCAAAGTCCTCAGCTGCTTCGTAGTGCTGCTTGCTGATTGGCTGCGGCTCTGCGGCTGCCCTGCCATGTGCCTGCAGGTCCACGGCATAGATCTCACCCTCGAACTCCACTGCAAGGGAGCGCACAGGCCGCGTGTGTACGAACCGCGGCCGGAAGCCTGTCACACACACACACACACACACACACACACACACACACACACACACACACACACACACATGGTCTGAGCGACACACACGCACAGAGCCTATTTCATATGTCACATGTCTGTCTTGGCAGGTCTTGTTCCATTAATTCGTAATGTAAAAATATTTACCTTAGGTTAGAATGAGCTACAGAAATCATCAGTTTGCTGTGCATGCAACATTCCACCAGTAGGTGGCATGAACACATCAAAACTCTTGTAAGAGTGAAAGCTCCAAATTTCTTCAATGGAATCAAACTTGGGACCCGTCCCACGCTCTGTGGCCACATGGACTACAGCGTGATTCAAATTTCACAGCATACGCTTAATCTCCCATGCAAGTAAAATAAGGACACAGGACCAGTGGTGTTTCAAAAAGACCCTCCGTGATTTTGTGCATCTCTGCTGACTTCACCAGTAATTCTACACGCAAGCTGATGCACCTTAACCAATCCCAAGTGACTGCAACAAAATCTCGGTTAGGATTTTAACACCGGTGCGTAAGGCTCCATCCCTAAACCTGTAGAGGCTGCTCAACTCACGTGTGCTGACGCTCTGCGGGTGGAGCTGCCCGCGGCCCCGCCGCTCCATCTTGGGTGACTGGTATGCGCGTTCACCGCAGTGACAGCCCCTGTCCCGCCCATCGTAGCTGCGAGGGCGCAGACTCCGCGCACGCTTACGGGACACCGTCGCCTTCACCGTCGCCTTGCACTTCTGCACACGCCACTTCCCCGTCAAGTCCACCACGCACTGCCATTTCTGTGAGATCCAAAACATCAGCAGAGCTGATGAATGCTTTTGACAGACACCTGCCTCTGTTAGCCCCAACGCCTAACCCTTAATCCTAAAGCCTAACCCTAACGCCTAAACCCTAACGCCTAGCCCCTAACGCCTAGCCCCTAACCCTAAAGCCTGATTAGAGTTAGAGTTATGATAGATATTATAGAGTCGTGGTTAGAGTTATGATAGATAGGTGGAGTTAGGCATATAACTCCACCTATCTATCATAACTCTAACTGCGACTCCAACTCAATCAGTACAGTAGATGCTTGCACAAAATCTCTTGTTCAAATTCTCACTTCAACACATGCGTGCACACACATACACACACAGAGGATGTTAGCAGTCATTGAGTGAACTCAAAAGCATTACTGCTGTGTTACTATCAGTTTTAGGGCTTATCACATTCCTCAAACACAAAGAGAAGAGAAGGGTATGGGGGGGGAGAAAGAGAGAGGGAGAGAGAGAGAGAAAGACAGGGAGAGAGAGAGTGAGGGAGAGATATCTTAAAGGGTAAAAGAGCGGCAAGGAAGTGAAAGGGATGGAGAGAGATGGTGGGAGTCAAAGCAGGGAGTGTTCTCTCCACAAGCTCAGACTCGATCAGAGTGGCAGACCATGATGGCAACAGTTTTGTCTGCCTTCTTCATCTAGACCATGTCTGAGGTGGCACTGAATGCATTTATGCAAAAGGGGTGATGGATGGAGAGGAAAAATTGAGTCCACAGGTATAAATATACTGAAAATGCGCACGCATGCATGCACACACAACCTGCATGGCCATACTGCCTGCTGATTTTATCAAATAAACATTCATACATATTTTTAAACCCACATATGGGTGTGTTGATCCTTAAAATCCACAAACCCTTTGTAGGAACCTTTCGCTTTAAATCAAATTAGATGCAAACACTTCACTTTGCCATTATAGTGTGTCTGTTTCACGTTAGCCCTTGAAGTCAGAGCTGCATCTACTACTTGAACATGGAACAGTGTGTATTATTCAGCTCTAATTCACTACTATGCTCCAAATACATTAGTTCCTCTTGCTAAGCATACAAATTACTGATTACAATTCGGTGACAGTAATTGGCGTCTTGAATTACAACACCACAAGGTAGCATTCTGCACCAGCACTCACTCCTACATGCCCTGGACACTTCCCTGGACACTCCTACCTGCCCTGGACACTCTGGACACTGCCCTGGACACTCCTACTTGCCAAGGACTGTCCTACCTGCCCTAGTCACTGCCCTGGACACTGTATGTGTGTGTGTGCGCGTGTGTGCGTGTGATAAATGAGAATGTGTGCTCTGAATACCTGTCCAGGTTGTTCGCAGGCTGTCTGAAACTCAGCCTGCCGACAAGCCTCTTTCACTTTCTTGTATTTGGGCAGGCTGTTAGCATGTGCCGAGCCCACAGCGCCCCCTACTGACTCTTCTTTCTTGCGCAGGATTTTGCTGAAAAGACAATGAGGCTTGGTGAGCTTGTGAGTGGATCTGCCTGCTGGGATGCAGTTCGGGCAGCAGGAAGGTGTAGGTCCCTGAGCACTTACACACACACACACATCATAAGCACTCACTCACACACTCCACAAGCACGCACTCACTCACACACACACCATGAGCACTCACTCACACACACCACAAGCACGCACTCACTCATCAATCACTCACACACACACCATGAGCACTCACTCACACGCACACACCATGAGGACTCACGCACACACACACACCATGAGGACTCACGCACACACACCACAAGCACGCACTCACTCATCAGTCACTCACACACACCATGAGCACTCACTCACACACACACACCATGAGGACTCATGCACACACACCACAAGCACTCACACACACACATACAGATCATGAGGACTCACACACACACACACACACCACGAGCACTCACACACACACACATCATGAGGACTCACGCACATCACGAGCACACACACACATAAGGAGCACTCACACACATCACGAGCACACACACAGGAAAAACTGCTCCATAAATGCTCCACAAAATGTTTGTCTTTGTGCAAATGTGCTGCATTTACTTTTGGCCTGACCAAATCTAGCAGTATTTAACACAGCAACAAAACAAAACAAACAAAAACACAAATAAATAATAAACTCAATAGACCATGCCCGTCAACAGAGGAATGGTTTAAATCACTCATCTCACAACTCATATTACAATGGGAATTGTAGTGGCACCCGGCAAAGCAGGTTGGATTAATGGCTTTAGGTGTGAAGTACGTGGGTTATCATGGCTCTGATTTCATGCCCAGCTGTCCTGTCCTCATGGCGATGCAGCATGGCCTGACCTGTTGTGCGTTTTCATTGTTGCTGATACTGCAAAAACTCCCAAAGCCACAAGCAGAAGTGAAACAAAGGCTAACCCAGAGATTACTGCACACGCGCGAGGGATTATGGCACACGCGCGAGGGATTACGGCAGATGCATACAGGAACGGCTGAGGCTGATGGGCCTGTTCTGCATGGCGATTTGCATGTCTCAGTGTTAATGATATACATGTATGTTATACTGCACTTGCAATTACTGAAGCATCAAAGTGTTTGAGTGACTTTTTTCATTCAACAGGTAATGGCTCACAGCTAACACTAGAGGGCGAGCTGCTGGCACAGGCAAGTGCACGGAGTGACTCTATGGAACACAGCACCGGATTTTAATCACTTTCCACAATGTAAAACCAATATAAACTACACTGCTTCTGCTGATATGACAGCACAAAGGTTGTAAAGGAGCAGATTTACCCTCTCTCTACCAGGAACGTATCCCTCCACATTTTTGGTTTCCGGTTTGGTCTGAATCTGAAAAACAAAAAACAAAGTTTATATGGCACGCTTGCACCAAAAGTTGTGACTGATCTTGTGATTTCGTTTGGCATTTTGCAGTTTTTGAGTAAGAATTTCATGAAACAAGGTTGCTCCAGCTAATTCATGAGTTGCGAAACATGCTGCTTAGTTCTTTTGGTGGAGGACCATGGGGAGATCCTGTGCTACTCATCATGTTTTGTCTTCTACCTGTTGCCCGTTTTGTCCTGCTCCAGGAGCTTCAGTATGGATCTGCCATCCATGTCAGCTGGAGTGTCCAGGCCTGCAATGTCCAGGATCGTAGGTGCCAGATCAATGTTCAGAACAAGATGGTTGTTCCTGTGGGAACCAGAAACCAGCAAGGTTACCATGGCTAAGAAGTCAATCAGTGAGGACTCTCAGAGATCACAGAAGCCATGTCTGGAGATTCCAGGTTGATCTTTTGAAAACAAAACATAAAAGTACTTAAAGACATTCATAATCACATGCCAGATTAAAATTCAGAACCTTGTGTTGACATGATTAAGATTAAGACCAAGATTTACACCTGTATTATGTGAATGAACAATAATGGCATGTGTGAGTAGTTAAACCTGCCTGATACAGTAAAACTACTGAAAGTATTTTTTAGTAGTTAAACGTAAATCTTAATGTAGCACTGGCTTCCCAAAATGCAACAGGCCAGCAGGCCTGTGTGATTAAGTATTAAAACCCAGAAGGATAACAATGATTATATTCAGTTGCATAACTGTTTGAACTCACCTTGTTCCAGGCTCCACGTTTGGACCCCTCACAAAGAAAGGCACCCTAATATCGAAGTCGTATGGCATGGACTTCCCCTTGATGAGGCCGAACTGACCTATGTGATAACCATGGTCTGCTGTGTAGATGATGTAAGTGTTGTCGAGCTCCCCTGTGTCCACCAGTGTGTTGTATATCTGAAGAAACACACACACACAGAGTTATCTAATACATGTGGGTGCTGTAGCCTCAAACCTTTGAGAGATGTGACACTGCTCAGATGATCTGACCTGTTCCATGGAGTCATCTACAGACATGAGGGTCTGAAGCCTCTTCCTGTGCAGCACGTTGGTGAACTCCATGTGTATGGGCTTCATGGGGCCTGTGTACTGCATGATCCAGTGTTTGTCCATGTTGGGGGCATAGTTGTAGCTCGGCGTGCTGTCGGAAGGAGCAGAGCATATTATTGTGCCGAGTCCTCGTCATCACCGAGTCCTCACCAAGCACCTGTTTGCCATTTCACCACCAGAGGTGCCAGCTAGTTGATCTACCATGTAATGTGTTTGACAGGCATTGCTAATGGATTGGCACACACACTGTTTGTTTAAGAAAATGGAGAATTTATCTGTGCTAGGTGATTTTTCCAGAGAGCACCATCCACCTCTCCTCACACCAAGCTGAGAACCCTGGCACACACATAAGAAAGAGAACAGCTCTGTAGCCTCGGGCGCCCAAAATAAAGTTTGTAACAAGTTCTGGAACGCAAGCTTAGTAACTTCAAGGGGGGGTGTATTACATCATGGGGTAAACAAGAGGTCCAGGTTTACCAGTGCCGTGTTTGCCCTTCAGACTGTTCACACCCGTGTGATTTACTACTGCAACTTCATGCTAACACAGCCTCAACACGTTTCAGATTAGCCGTTATTACGGTTACCAAGCCAACAAAGTATGCAAGCGCAGTCATAGTTGTCCAGCAAATCAGAATCAGATCAGAATCCCTCTCCATCCATCACCCCTGGATTGTTTGGTAGGACCTGCCAAGCAAGATTCTCAGATGTGCATTGATGTACCAGTTACTGCCAGCCCTGAGTGTGCAGGCTCCATTCACAGCTATGAGCTCATGCTAAAAATATATCGATAACGTCACAAATGGAGAAAGCAAAAAGAGAAAGCAAAGGATGCATTCCACATGCAAGGAAATTATGAAGAATTAAATGATGAAGAATGACACGAAGAATTAAATGATGAAGAATGAAGGGTGATTCTGGGGGAGCATTTTAAGATCGTTGAGATATGCGACACATGACCCCATGTCCTGGTGAAGTGGGATCTGAACCATCCTGTCAAGATGACGGAGCTTCTAACCCATCTGGGGCTTGGCACCAGAATAACGCTCCATAAACCTCTCCTCCCCCGATCTTTTCACTCGCGTGTTCCAGGGTTACACACGAGCTCTTACGCCATAAATCATTTTTGTTACACTGTTAATATTATTCACAAGAGAGTTTGAGTACAGTGTCATCACCCAAGATGAAGGGTCTCAGTTTAATATCGGAAATGTGTGAGCACACAAAAGAAAATGAAATCAACTGTTTCAGACTTATATTAACCTATGAGAGAAATTATAACATTTACAAAAACATTTTAGCTTGAAAAGTCCACTTTTCCTCTAAAATACAGATTATGTCTCCTACATCTTAAAAAATGATAAAATATTAAAAACCATGCAGAGTCAGTGGCTGTCTCAATGAGCCACATGTAGGGCACTGGGCGTTGAAGAGTTCAGGTTAGGGCTTGGGACTCGACATCCCACAATGCTTTTCACTCACATGTGCTGGGAGGCGTTGGGGAAGAAGTGGGCGTACTGTGGCGCCGAGTCTTCAGGCCCATGAGGTGCTGCGTGGCTGATCACCATCATCACCGGCCGATGTGGGTACACACGCTTAGACATACGGAAGAAGTTGATGCTGTCATTGGTGATCAGGTCTGTGAAATAGTCCTGTGTAAGAAGAAAGAAAACTGGAAAACATTCCAAACTGTAGCAGATCATTTTATTACATTTAGCAGCACAAATCATAAATTCACCAAAGAAAAAGGGAAGTATCAATTGCATCTCTGTTTTCGGTTGTAACTATGAAACGTTTTGGTAAGCACACAGAAACAGTTTTTTACTGTAATGATGTTGGAAATTATGTTCTACAGCACTAATGTGTTCATCATAGAATTGATTGAGAGATGCTACTGAACTCAAAATGAACATGAACTGAACATCAACAGTGGACCCACTCAGTTGAGGTTGGGGGACAGGGCCTCCTGCTAAATGAATGTTTTGACAAAAGCTCGCACCCTGCTCCCTCCTTCCTCCCTGCTCCCTCCTCTCTCACTGCTCCCTCCCTGCTTCCTCCTTCCTCCCTCCTTCCTCCCTGCTCCCTCCTCTCTCACTGCTCCCACCCTGCTCCCTCCTTCCTCCTCTCTCACTGCTCCCACCCTGCTCCCTCCTTCCTCCCTGCTCCCTCCTCTCTCACTGCTCCCTCCCTGCTCCCTCTCTACTTCTATGAAGAAATGTGGACGCTGCTGTGTCCTGCACTAGGGAAGGTCCTGTGACCTGGGCCTCGTCTGCCTCAGGCCCAATCTTACAGCAGTACTGCTCTGGCCAGGGCTCAAGGTCAGCCCCAGAGCTCAAGGTCAGCCCCAGGGCTCAAGGTCAGGCCCAGGGCTAAAGTGAGTGCGTTCCTTTGGTCATCAGGAAAATTCCATTCCATGACACCATGCTCTCAAATGTCTTTGGATTCATCAGACTTCAATAATGCATTTTGGGATGGCTGAACGTGTCAGATGTATGTTCACACCTGTGGTAACACCTGGGTAACATAATTCAGGGAAAAAATGCTGGACTTGCTGGAAATTTGTGAAAGGGTTATCTAAGCATCTAAAAAAAATTTGATTATTGACAAAAACAGCACTGCAGCTCACTGCTGGTCACAAGCAACTAGCTCCATCTGCTGCCATGTTTACACTAAGCCCCTGGCATCTCTTGACCTCATGGGCATTTCCAATCTCACTGTCTGTTGGTAACTTAACAACTTTAGTGGCATCTGAGCACCAGGCCAAACATTTAACCATCATATACTCATCATGCACACATCCATGAGAAAAGCAGGTGAAAAATGTCCAAATAAAAAGATCTCAAACATGTGCACTGAGGCCTGCGTATTGGCACAGATGAGGGCTAAAGAGGGAGGTTCATTCCAGCAGCCTCTCTGGAACCTTCAACAGTAAAGTCTTAGAGTACTTGAATTGGCCAATTAATTAATGAATGAAAGAACAAATTAACTAATTCATTAATTCACTCATTCATTCTTCAGCCATTCATTTCTTTGCATTCTGTACCCAACTAGCACGCAGAACATTTCACCCATATCTTCTATATATGGAAAAGAAACAAAGTGAGACACTACAGTATCTCGCTACAATGTCTCACTACGTCTTGCCACAATTTCTCACTACAACGATGCTCCGATGACAGCATAGCTCAGAATGCCCCCCCCCGAGTACCTAAGACACCAGGGAAAGACAGCGAACTCCAGCCGAACGTACCTTACTGTAGTCTGCACCATGCTTCTCCTTGTAGCCATTCCGACAGACAGTGTAATTATAGAAGCGTGAATTTTTGATGAGCCCCACCCACTCGCGCCACCCAGGAGGGATGTAGCTGCCGTTGTACTCATTGAGGTACTTCCCAAAGAACGCTGCCAAGGAGCCAAAGCATCAATCACCAACAACATTAATGTTAGATCTATTACTGTTAGGAGATCTTTTACATTTGTTAGATCTTTAAGATCTGTTAGATATTTGTCGTGAGATGGGTTTTTTTGCGCCAAAACTAGGCACAAGTCATTTACCTTCTTCAGCAACAGATTTTCTTTAAGTAACGTGCATTGATAAGTATCTCCCAATATCGTCATTCCAAATAAAAAACATCTCTGAACGTGTCCTGATTTTGAAAGCTTCTATGTCGGTCTACGTATCTAAGCCCGAGTTAAACTCCCAGCAATTTCCCATTAGCTGGACAAGATGGCAGTCTCCTCAAAAACTTAATGGGAAACTGAGAGACTGTTGCCTGTTTCCTACCTGTCCTGTAGCCAGTGCTGTTCAGATACACGGCGAAGGAGCGCGCCTCGTGCAGGCTCTGCCACGAGGGAGACGAGCAGTTCTCGTTGTTGGTGTAGGTGTTGTGGTTGTGAACGTACTTCCCAGTCAGCATGGACGAGCGTGACGGGCAGCACATTGGCGTGGTCACGAAGGCGTTGGTGAAGGTCACACCGCCGTTCTCCATTATGCTGCGCGTCTTGTTCATGACCTGCAGGGAGCCTGTGTGGTGCATCGGGACAGGAAGAAGGAAAAAGACAAAACAAAAACGACCAGCTCAGTTCAGTTTGTGATGGGCCGTGTGAGAAGATGGCGCTGCCTAGTGGTGCAGTGCTGGAGGTGCAGGACTCGTGCAGAGACATGCTGATGTATGGACCAGCACATGTCCAAGGACATGTCCAAGAACATATCCAGCACATGTCCAAGGCCTGCCTTCCTTTCTGCTTTTTACTGCTCAGGTTCTCTCTACAACATATTCATGTCCCTCTAGTTTATTCCTGCTTGGGGAGGTCTGACGGTCTGTTTGTGGAATATCACACTGTGATTATGTTACTGCATATCACAGTTTGTACTGACGTGGTATTTATTGACCTTTGGTGTAAGATCATAGGTCATTTGTTAGAGGTCTCATTTGCATATTTCTATTAGTACCACAAATGTCAATAATGCAATAATGATTAACAAACATTATATTGTACATCCCCACCTTTTAGTCACAACTGGTTTGCAGTGTGTCGCAGAGGACAATGGAAGTTAGCCATCATTCCAGTGTTCCACTTACCCAGCTCCACGTCCTGGTCATCGGTCATGATGAGGATGATGTTGGGGCGAATGTTACGGCGGTCACGAGGAATGCGGCCACGCAGACTCTGGCTGTGGGTGGTGTAGGCGGCGGAGGCTTGCAGGGTGGCCAGCACCAACAGCAAGACCAGACATGCAGGCTTCATGATGAGACGTGAGAGAGACAGGGCCCCTGTGCTGTGGCAGACAGGCGTAGCTCTCCACACTCACGTCTGGGGGAAAAGGAGAAAAGACAAGACACAACAGGTTCTAGATGGGAATATGGTGAGAAACAGAAGAGAGAAATAAAAAAATGAAGAACAAAGACAAAGAAAAAGAAAAAGTGGAGGCAGATGTTTGTAAGATTAGTGGATGAGGGAGTAATGCAGTGTTTGTAGGATTAGTGGATGAGGGACTAACGTGGTGTTTGTAGGATTAGAGGATGAGGGAGTAACGTGGTGCTTGTAGGATTAGAGAATGAGGGAGTAACTTGGTGCTTGTAGGATTAGAGAATGAGGGAGTAACGCGGTGTTTGTAGGATTAGAGAATGAGGGAGTAACGCTGTGTTTGTAGGATTAGAGGATGAGGGTGTAACTTGGTGTTTGTAGGATTAGAGGATGAGGGAGTAATGCAGTGTTTGTTGGGTTACATGAAAGAAAACAGATCTACAGACTTTTTCTTTTCCTTTTTGCTACTGGAATAACAGGATGCCTGGCTAAAACATGTGAGCATACTCGCACTTGATAAATCACTCCCCGAACGGTGATTAATCCCAGCTCTCAAGGGTAATGTCATCTTTGTATATATATATATATATATATATATCATCCACACACCAGCAAGCAGACCATAGAGATATATCAGTCATGTCAAGCTTAACATTTTGCATTTACAAAATGTCATGATAAGTGAACATTTCTATGGACTTCTGACACAGAATGTCATTTCACTATATCCAGTGAAGCAGGCCTGTGACTACCAACAACAATAACAAAAAAAATCACATTCAACACATTAAAATCCTACCTGCAGAGTACCTACAATGTACACACACATGCACACACACACAGAAACGTAAAGACGGTACATTCTTTCCCACAGAGTGTTAGCGAGCACTCACTCGTCGTCCCAGGAAGCTACGCTTGCTCCAGGAGAAACTCCTTCATTGGCAGTGACAGCTGAAACAGTCCAAACAGCCAATTGCCGCCCAGGACAGGGCTGTCACTCAGATGACCTGGGTGTGGTGACCTCTGGCAGATGCCCGGTAGGGGGCAATGGAACAGGGGGAGCAGAATGGGGAGGGGGTTCCGCTACATTAACCCCTCTCCTGCCCTCGTCAGTCACAGACAGGGGGAAGGGGCACTTCCTTTATGCATCACTGCAGATGACAAAGACAACCCCTTGGTCGCCGTTGGCCATGTGGTTGAAGGGTTGTCTATACAGAGCCTTTGTAAACATATCCTATATAGAAGCTCTGATCTAGAGCTCTGATCTACCACGATGTGATTGTACTGCTATCTCTGCATTATGATAGTAAGCCATGCACAAAAAGGTGGCCTTGATGGATGCAGACAGCTTTGCGATGAAGGTCAATAGTGTGAACCCCTTACAGGGAGCCTGAGCACTCGTGCAGGAGGCCTTCTGCACATCCGTCCCTCTGTCTGTCCAGAACCAATGGCCTGAAAGTCCTTCCACACCTGGGTCCTCCCCACTCATGAGCCTTATGGACCGTCCAGCATCAACTGAAGCCATGACAATGGCATTGACTACAAATGGAATTGACTTCCATGAGGAACCCACCGTAACATGGGGACAGAGAGTTCAAATGATCCTCTGGCAGAGAGAAGTAACCACAAAGCCAAACATAGAACCTCAGAAATGCATAAATACAGAAATGCATAAATATAGAAATGCATTCATACAGATCCTTAAAGCACACAGTTTCTATTTTGATGCGCTGTTCGTTAAACGGATGAGCACAATGGGTAGAGTAAGTCGTGTGTTTGTTGGCTCGTGGTCCTGCACAGCAGTGCTGCTGATGAAGCATGCACATGCTTTTCTGGACAGTGTGGATTTCAGACAGGCAGCATGAGGGCAGCCGGCTGAGTTCCTCCAACAGCGCTGGACAAACACTGCTGCTGTTTGGATAAACCATCTCCCTCTCCCCTTCCTCCGCCCTACTACGCCCGCTCTCTTTCTATCCCTCCCTCCCTCCCTCTTCTCTTTCTAATTCTTCTTTCACTCTCTCGTGCCAGCTGTGGTTTCCCTCTTCTCTCCCAGGCAGAACGGAAGACATGCACGTCCGAACCGAGCTGGGAGAAAAGCTGACAGAACAGCTGATACAGGCAGATGTGCTCAAGAAGACTGGACTAGGGCTCTATACTGTGGGCTAGGGCCCTGTACGGTGGGCTAGGGCCCTGTACGGTGGGCTAGGGCCCTGTACGGTGGCCTAGGGCCCTGTACTGTGGGTTAGGGTTCCCCTAACCTTAGGACCCTGAGGAGAACACATAGCATGATGCAGAATGGAATGAACATTCATGCGGCTCATTCAAGGCCTGTATGAATACTAGCATTGGCTGTATCATATGACAACACAATAAGGACTCCTGGATTCCTATTGGGTGATAGTGGTGAAGCTCTAACAGCTGCAGAGAGCCCAGCCTCCAAATAAGGTCCAATAGACCCGTCAGCCCACATCCTCTACAGGCAGCGTTAGATTCCAGCCTGGCTCTGTTCTCCACAATGACAACACGCCTTCTGCTCAGCACTGTCATTTTAGAAAATGGCCTGCCTGAAATAGCTCCTCTATTTTCTGCCCTGGAAGGAAAAAGCGCATCAGGAATTACAGCTTTGTTTTAATTACCCTCATTATTGTCAAAATGCTGTCCCAAGCAGTAAGCCCCTCCCCCTGCCACGCTCCGCCACACTTCAACATACTCTGACATGCAACACCTCCTCTGAAGAGAACTGTACTGTGGTGGGTGTGATCAACAGTGCTTCCTGGCAGGACAAGCCCCCTAGACTGCCCCTCGGGGCAGGAGAATCATGCCCCGCCACTGCTACGTACAAGCCTGGTGCACAGCCATTAGAAGGCAATGTTTATTCATGAGTCTCATGTGTATGCATGAGTCAGCTTGCAGAAGAACTGGCCTCTCTGGTTTGAGAGGAGCTCCTCTACTATGGCCACTGAGCTCTCGTAGAAGGACCAAACTGTGTGCTTGTCAGGAACACAAGCCAGGGCTTTTAAAGTAGCTATAAACAAGAGCAGTTTTGTTCTTGGGAGGCCTGGGGGCGGAGAGGGGACTGTGCAGGTGGGCGGAGCTGTGGGACATGGCTGGACCAAAATTAGCCTGGGGAGACGCACTCCAGAGCATGTAATAAATATGCCCACCACATCCAGGACGTATCCAGCAATGCTGTAGAGTTGAATTACGGAGGTCATTTGCCATAATTAGTAAAGACAACAGGTTTTATTAGCAAAAGAATCATCATCAGGACCTTGACTGCAGATCATGTATACAACAGGGCCCTCAGGTAAGATTTCTGGGCAATAATAGCTCAAAACATCATGTCTTCAAATGTACTTCAAACTGCCAATAAACTAAAGATTGAGTGCTTGACCTCCTGGCCGTCTGTACTCCCGTCATCTACTGTCTACATCTGTTCTGTCTTCCTGTGCATTACAGAGGAAGACAGGAATAATTTCTTCCAGACCAGAGAAGTGGGGGGAGGGATGGGGGGGGTCAGAGACGTGGGGCACCAGCACCATCTCTCACCACTTATTGTTTTTGGGGATTAGAGCAAATGACCCAGTAAAGTAGCCTCTACTGTATTAATCAACACTAAAGCTCAGGGAAGGATCCTGAGGATGGAGGAGAAGAAAGAGCTCAAGGGGTTCAAAGGAGGAGAAACACAAAGCCCCTGTGTGAGCGTCCGTCTCACACAGCTGCCAGACGCAGCCCCACAGAAAATGAGGGCAATTTTCAGATTAATGAGAGAACAGGACAGGGGCCCTCGCCACAATCCACAACCTTGATTTACATGATTATGCCATATTTTGGAAGCCCCTCCTCCCCTCACGCTGCCACACATAAATAAACATGCACATA
The DNA here is from genome assembly GCA_020368025.1 of Brachyhypopomus occidentalis. NCBI lineage: Eukaryota > Metazoa > Chordata > Actinopteri > Gymnotiformes > Hypopomidae > Brachyhypopomus > Brachyhypopomus occidentalis. Next base: position 3,695,274 of record JAGXOD010000115.1, read on the forward strand.
GGGTTATGCAGCCCGCACAGCTGGGTTACTCCGTGCAGTGGTAATGGAGACAGCAACAGCGCTGCTGCTGAGGGAATGATCAAACCACACACCGTCTCACAGCACTGACGACCCCCACGCCATTTGATTTGTTGCCCATGACCAATACAACAGTGCTACGCCCTCTAGGTCTACAGCAAACACAGGCAAGACTGCGAGGTGCAGCATGGTGGGTGGAGTGAGCTGACCTCCGCGTTCTCTCCAAGTGTGCTTCATATCAGGGAGGCTGTCCCGTGCCTCATATCAGGGAGGCTGTCCCGTGCCTCATATCAGGGAGGCTGTCCCGTGCCTCATATCAGGGAGGCTGTCCCGTGCCTCTTATCAGGGATGCTGTGCTGTGCCTGTCCTAGTTTTGCTATTTTGTTCAGTGTTTACATCATTAAAAAGCACATACCAAATGAAAACGTACTGTCAGAACGCCACACTCACATTATTAACTCAGTAACGAACAGCTCAGCAACGAACACTTGCACTTTTCTGGCATGTGTCCAGACAGCAAACCCTGTGCAACCTCTGCACTCCCCTCGTCCATCACCGTTAGTTGCAGTTCTCTTCTTCTGTGCATCTACCCACTGCCCATAGCTGTTCACGCGGGACTGGACACTCCGAATCTTGCGGGGACACTCTCACGATGGTACTGAATAGCTCACATATCTGATCTGTCTGCAATGCTGGCATCTCACTGGGGTGGAACGAGGGACGTGATGCGACTCTTGACAGCGGAGAGAGTGGAACCAGCATCAGAACAGCGGAGAGAGTGGAGCCAGCAGATACTCTCGAGCAACCCTGACCTCTTTAGGTCAGTCAAGCCAGGCCATGTACAGCCAAGGTCAAACAGCAACCCTGAAAGCCAAGCCATGGGACTTAATGCCAGTTTCACATAGCATACCCCACACTATGCTACCCTACCCTAAGCCTACCCACTTGCTCTTCGATCCATCTCTGCTGAATGCATTAACCAAAGCCATAGCAAGCGCTAACAATTACCAATTATTATCTTAATTACCCAATTAAATATATATGAACAGGTGTTTGGGTCACTCAAATGATTTTGAGTGAAGCGGTGTGCTGAAACGAGCAAGCAAAGCTCTTGGTTTTGTCTGATATGAGACGGTCAGTGTGCGTAGGGGTCCAATCAAACACTCTGTGCACCCATGTGGTGACAACTCCCACTGAGAGCTCAGTGACTCCAGACACAGAAACCCTGATTACACAGAACGTTGTGAACAATGTGCCTGCACCAAGATGAGTGCCGTGAGTATTGTGTGCAGCGAGTGTTGTGAGGGCAGTGTGAGTGGTGTATGTGCTTTGTTCTGTGAGCACTGTGTGTGCACCCCAGAGCACAGAGAGGGCTTGCAGGAGAAAGAGTGTGTGTGCAGGAGAGAGAGAGAGAGAGAGAGAGAGAGTGTGCAGGAGAGAGAGTGTGCAGGAGAGAGAGAGTGTGTGTGCAGGAGAGAGGGAGGGTGTACAGGAGAGGGAGAGAGAGAGTGTGCAGGAGAGAGAGAGTGTGCGGGAGAGAGAGAGTGTGTGTGCAGGAGAGAGGCTCCATAGGCTCACCTAGCCAAGTTCTGTCCACATACCCTCAAACATCATACACACCCCGCCCCCCACACACACACACACACACACTCTTTGTAATTCTATACTAAGATGGCTGGTATTAATAGCAGGCAAAAATAAAAGGAAAGAAAATGTGTGTGCGTAAAACACTCTCAAACAAAACCCGTCTAAGAACAATCGCAAAATCAGACTCCCTGACCACTGTTAGCACATTATGGTCTAAAGCAGGGAAGAAAAAATCTAAACCGCACTGGAGTCAGTAGGCCGTGACCCAGACGTGTAGCGCGGAGAGCTGCTCTGGGGTGGCTGAGGTGGCTCTGCAGGCCTCTGGTGCTGGTGGGCTCGAGTGTTGATTACGTGGTAGGAGTAGGAATGTGCCAACCCACTGAAGTGGTTTCGCTTTGTTCTTGCTCTGCTGGGTCATTTGGCTTAATCACTGAGGAGAAAGTGCCGCACGCATGCATGCACACACACACACACCCTTTCACTAATGACATACCACACACCTCCGCAGAGCGACAAGGAATTTCTCTGGGCTCCGCCAGCCGCTGCCACGGTTTGTGAAGATGAGAGAGTCGCCTCTCCACCAGTCTGCTGGGTAATGACAGGCACCGAGGAGCCGAGGCAGACGTCGTCAAACACGGCATGGCAGCTCCAGGCAAGGCAGGGCTGTTTGTTTCGAGTTCATCGCTCTCTAGAGCCAGACACGACGGACCCGCGTCTGCACGATATTTCGTGGGACGCTAGACTCATGTGCGAGGGATATTTTCAGGACGCTTAACCCATGTCTGCGTGATGCTTGTGAAAATGTAACAGGTAACTGAGAGGACACGCTTGGAAACTTTAATTTATAGAATGATGGTACTGTATTTAGTAACTGTAACAAGCTGCTGTCATTGACCCGTCATGCAGGGCAGGATGGGGTTAGATGACGATGTGATTTGATTACTACGAACTATTTAAATCCACCGACGATGCGGTGGGGGAACCCGGTGAGAAATGGCCCCACACTAATCCCCAAGTGGAGAGGGTCACCTGGTGCTCTGCAATCTGCAAACCTGCCAACATTTCCCTCATTCATTATGGATTTCTAAAAATATATAATTAAATGAACCCAACTTTGCCAGACTTCAAAGTGCTTCTGACTGTGGCACCAGGTGGTCTGTTGGGAACTGTGCGTGTGTGTTTAGAGGCATGCAGGCTGCTAAGTACAAAGTTATTAAAGCATACCAGAAGCTCTTCTGATCTCATGGGAAGCTGCTTTATCACTATATGGAACATATAATCAAGTACCATTATTTCCGCAGAAGGAATAGAACAACATTGAATGTATTGTGAACTAACAGGCTAGAGGTCAAAGGGCAGATTAGAGGTCAAAGGGCAGGCCAGAGGTCAACCCTTGCTCTGCTACCCTTGCTCCGCGATGATGCTGGAGCCACACCTGCCCTCCACTATCCATCACACGCTAAACCCCAGCCAGAGGCCCACTCTCACACACTAAACCCCAGCCAGAGGCCCACTCTCACACCCTAAACCCCAGCCAGAGGCCCACTCTCACACACTAAACCCAAGCCAGAGGCTCACTCTCACACACTAAACCCCAGCCAGAGGCCCACTCTCACACACTAAACCCCAGCCAGAGGCCCACTCTCACACACTAAACCCCAGCCAGAGGCCCACTCTCACACACTAAACCCCAGCCATAGGCCCACTCTCACACACTAAACCCTAGCCAGAGGCCCACTCTCACACCCTAAACCCCAGCCGGAGGCCCACTCTCACACCCTAAACCCCAGCCGGAGGCCCACTCTCACACTCTAAGCTCACAGTCCGTCATCTGTGCTTCGCTTCATGTCTGAGAGGCTGGCATGCGAGGGTGGGAAACGCGCGACCTTGGAGAGGTTTCTGATTTTCCATAATCCATCATTAACCACGGCAGACAGGCCCAACCGCCACAGAGAGAGAGACCGACTGTGGCATGTTGGAGGTTTTAACAGCAGCGTGAAATATCAGGAGACATGACAGCACCATCGTCTCACCCCTGTTCTCGCTCTGTTCTCGTCCCGTGCTCATCACGTGCCGGACTTCCGAGCCAAGCTAACCCTAGCGTACCCTAACCCCTACCCTAACCCCTACCCTAACCCTCCTGGTTATTGGCTATAGTGATAACAAGCAAAACGGAATTCTGAGCTATGCTTATTCCACGCTTATTCTCCTCAGCTTCCGGAAGAATAACACCTCAGATCACAGAGCAGAGAGTGAGATGACCATCTAGCAGTTGCTCTGATCCAGCACTTACAAACATGTAGCCTAGTGCAGTAGCCTAGTGCTGTAGCCTGCTGTAGCCTAGTGCTGTAGCCTGCTGTGCCTGGCTGAAGCAGGTGTTGGTGGTGGAAGTCACACCTGCAGTTCCTGGCTGGTTGGGAGGTCTAATGAGAAATTTCTTTTAATAAGTTACTGAAGGAAGACCAAAAAACAGATGAAGAAAGAAGGACAGTAAGAACTGAGAATGATTGAGGGTTAGGGTAGGGTAGGTTAGGGTAGGGTAGAGTTAAGGTTAGGGTAGGGTAGATTAGGGTAGGGTAGGTTAGGGTAGGGTTAAGGTTAGAGTAGGGTAAGTTAGGGTAGAGTTAAGGTTAGGGTAGGATAGGTTAGAGTAGGGTAGGTTAGAGTAGGGTAGGGTTAAGTTTAGAGTAGGGTAGGGTTAGGAGTGGACCTGTCACAACATTCAGAAACAAATTAGGAGACAAAGAATGGGGGAAAAAACATGTTTTACGTGTGCGTAAATGAACAAACCCAAGCAAAACAAAACAAGCTGAAGAAAAAAAGATGAAACATAACTGCAAAAAATGTCCCATTGTTTCAGCTTTCAAAAGAGAACAATCCTGACATTCAGTCCCCACAGCACAAGACCCACACAGGGGCAGAATGGCAACAGCTTCAAGATCAACGCAACATTTCCTCACAGTCGTCAGTGTAAAGTCTGACCTCGAACGCCACATCTGACCTCGAACGTCGTGCATCTCTTCCTCTGTCCCTTTCAGCTCATGCTTTCCTTCTACCACGTCATGGGTTGCCAAACGAAACCTTTTCACGCACCGTTCTCTTCTGAGTCTCCCTTATGCCACAATGTCAAAAAGCGTGCAAATATACATCATTACTGTGGTCTGCAATGGTGAAAAAAGGGAAAATGTGTTCAGTGAGTTTCCACTGAGGTCACTGTCCTCAGTGTGTAAATAAAGTGTGTTTCGTGTGTACCGCATGAATAGAGGGACTGAGGGCATTCGTGTGTGAGCAGCACAGATCTTGCTGCTCCATGGTGTGGGTGTGTGTGTGTGTGTGGGGGGGGTGGTGGTGGGGGGGGATTACAGGCACAATGGGCCATGAAGATCCGGAAATGCTTAATGATTAATGCTTACTTTCATGATCCCTCCTTCAGTTAAAGACTGCATGCTCATAATAGTAGCAACAGGATGTTGATCTTGCTAATACATTATTCCCTCTTGTGACACATGTGGCTTGTTGGTGTTACACCAAGCTCTGTTCTACATTTAAATCAGTAAAAACAACCCACCCAAAACTCTCAGGAGCACAAACTATTGAGACAAGTGTGACATGTTAACAAAGCTCACAGTGTTCAGCACCATTTCAAAACAAATCAGTGTTTCTGAGGTTGGGCCTTCGAAACCACAACGCAGAAACAATAGCCACACCTGAGCACTGAAACATGCAACTGCGGAGAGCAGGTACAGCTGAGAGCCAAAGCTCTTCACTGCAACTACAGCTACAGTCAAGAGCCAAACCTCTTCAATGCAGCTACAGTCGAGAGCCAATCATCTTCACTGCAGCTACAGCCGAGAGCCAATCATCTTCACTGCAGCTACAGCCGAGAGCCAATCATCTTCACTGCAGCTACAGCCGAGAGCCAAACATCTTCACTGCAGCTACAGTCGAGAGCCAAATCTCTTCACTGCAGCTACTGCAGAGCCACGACACTGACCCACCTCAGTCAATATAAGCAAACAGAACAAATCTGTAAGTACAACTTACTGGAAAAGGCCATTACAGTCAACATCACAGATCTGCACCTCAGCAGGCAGGTAACTGGTGTGAGTGGGAGCACAGGACAAACATGTGGCTTATACACTGTAGCTGCTTTCCACATGCAGGCTGGGCTTATACACTGTGACTGAACAAGGCAGACACTCTCAGGAACATTCTGGAGCAGGAATTCTGGAGCAGGAATTCTGGAGCAGAAATTCCACCAAGTGTCTGGGTGTTTGGGGGGGGGGGTGAGAGGTGGGGGCAGGGCTTGGGGTGGTGCTGGGGGTGGAGCACTCAGTTATGGCAGCTCTGCCTTGCCGTGAAATGCTACACTTCCAGAATGTGGAGCATGTGCAGACAGGAGCTCTGGAACCCACGAGAAAAAGCCCCAGTGTAGTGAACAGGGGTCCATGCACCACAACAACAAGTAAATACATAAAAAGGCCATGCAACCTGCTTGTGAATCCTCTGTGTGTATGACAACCGTGTGCATGACAACAGTCGTGCCTATGTGTATAAACAGAGTAAAGCAATTGGGAGAGAGGGAGAAAGCAGAAACACAAAAAGAAAAGAAAGACAGAGACGCACGTGCACACACACACACAAAGACAGACACACACAGGCAAACACACATACACACACACACAGACAAACAGACACACACAGGCAGACATATACAGCCTATAATTTGTACCAAGAGTTGCTCTCCTTCCCACCACAAGCGACAGAAACGCGTGCGGCTTCCTTCCTTTAAGGGTGTAATCAAGTCACATGTAATTCAGCTCAGCTTGGTATGTCCAGCACCCTCTCTGGCCCCTGAATCCACATTTACTGGAGTGCACTACTGGTGAACATGTTTAGTGTAGCGGTGTCCATGTTTACCACAGCTGTGTACACAAAACAATAATGACATCAACACATGATGTGGAGCACCAGGAGCCACCATTCCAACTGCCCACCCTCAAATTCTCCATCCTGCTATTTTCCCCCTGCTTGTTCCCCAGTGCAGGAGTGGGTGATGTGTGTGTGTGTGTGAGAGAGAGAGAAGGTGTGTATCTGCAGAATTTGTCCTCATTCATGAGCTTTTCCAAACTGGAGGGTTAGGTATAGGGTTAACCCTAATCCTAACCTAAGATAAAGTGCTGTATAGTGCCATGTACTAAGGTCTTTCCTCCAGCAACTCCTCTTGCTCTGGGTGGGTGGGCTCAGGCTAGACTATTAGGCCCCTCCTCCAGGCCACCAGGCCCATCCTCCAGGCCACCAGGCCCATCCTCCAGGACATTCACCCCCCACACCCTCAGGTCTCTAATCTGTCCTTCATTTCCAAAGTTCTAGAGAAAGAAGTTTCTTTGCAACTCTCTACTTTTTTGCCGACAGTCCTTGAGTTATTTCAGTCTGCCGCAGCACCGAAACCGCACTGTCTAAAGTAGTTAATGATCTCTTAATATCCTCTGATAAAGGATACATTTCTTTTCTTATACTCACAGACCTCATAGACTTAAGACTCACCTATTTAATCAAGGCTTCTGTTAATGTACTACATATGAAGGTGTGGAGCTCATGGGCCTCCAGTCATCACATGCTCTGGTAATCCGATATGTCCAGCCATGTCATGCGTTCAGTTGTGATGATTTGGGTGGAAAGTAATGGCTCAGTGAGCCCCCAAGACTGTGGTCACCTCAAGGCCCCTCCCTTTAGTAACGCTGCTATAGATAGGCCTAGCCACATGCTAATCACTGGCACATGTGCTATATATATATATGGATGTTTAAATTGATGTTCACATACTTAACCTGTATTTTGTACCTTGTATACATGCTCCTTCAAAGACAATGCCATAAAAGCACCTAAAAGACACCGTGCCGACACCGTGGATGGACGTGCCATTGCCACCAATGGACGCGCTGATGCCGACTCCTACCTGAGGCCCAACATCCACATTGGAGGGACTTGGACTAGAAATAGAACTATAAATATGGACTTCTATTAGCTGGGCTGGCCAATGGACGATGGGTTTTCTTTTGAGTCTTGGTCCTCCCAATGTTTCTTCCTAATCCCCACCTAGGGGGGTTTTCCTTGCCACTGTCGCCCCTGGCTTGCTCATTAGGGATCTGGACCCTTGTGCTTGTAAAGCTGCTTTGTGACAGCATGTGTTGTAAAAAGTGCTATATAAATAAAGTTGATGTGACTTGACTTTTGAAATAGAGTTTTTTTGTGAATGCAGCTTATACACAGTAGCCAATGATGTGATTTATTACTAATGTATAACTGATATGATATATAACTTGGCAAAGCCATTGATCCAGATACAGAGGGGAACACTGAGTGAGTGAGAGCAATGATGAAGGTTTATTATAAACCTGTTGGTTTATTTTTAGCCTTGCTTCTCCTGCTAGAAAGAGCTCTCTCACACTGACCCAGAATCAACTTACTACTTATAAGTCCTAAATTAATTCATAGCAAGACGAGTTGTAAAACGGACTTAAAATCAGTAAAACACAGATTTTGCACATCACCTCTTCTGTACCATGTCTGAACATTAAATGACTGGTAGGTGTTTCTTGCTTGACTGAACGACAGCGCATGTATGGAACTGCTTAGAGAACAGAGAACTTTTCCACTAGCGTGGTGTGACACAAAGACAGAGTGAGAGAGACAGAGACAGAGAGACAAGCAGCATTGCTACAGGAGTTCAGAACAGAAGGGACCAGTGGAGGTTAAACACGTGTCCAAGGCTGCGGAGAATAACAGACTGCATACTCCTCTGAACCCTCCACCTCAGACCAACCCCCTCCTAGCGCACATACACACACACAGGTGCACACACACGCACAAAGAGGCACACACGCAGAGAGGCACACACACACACACAGAGGCACACGCGCACACAGAGGGACACACACAGAGGCACACACACAGAAGCAGACAGCATGTAATGTAAATGTAGGTCTCTCACTCTCACAGTGAGATCTTCAGCCAAACCTTCCTGGTCACTACACGACTCCAGGAACAGTGTTGACCCTGGCACTGCTGAGACTAGAACCAGCCCAGACAGCAGCATCTGCAGGCACTGTTCACACAGAACAGAGGGAAATGCTGAGATCTCATGTGGCTGGTGACAGGGTTAAAGAACTGAGCACAGAACCCATTCCAATGAAGGGACAGAGACGCCTGGGACAATAGAACACAGGCTTCGCCATGTCCTCTGTCCTGTGCTTAGTCTTCTTGTTTTTGTTTTAAGTTTGTCTTGTTGTTCATTCGGTTATTATGCTTTTTTTTGGAAAGTGTGCTTAGGTATAAGGAAGGTGCCGTGTAAATTAAACATCTTATTTCTACCAGAGAGGGCGCAGTGATGAACAGAGTGGCACCACGTTGCGGGTCTGACGGGGAGGGGGGATGATCGTAGCAGTCTGTCTCTGAACGAATCAATATGAACGAACCTACCTCTGGACAAATGAATTTGGTTTGGTTTTCTGAATGTTTTTGATTTTGTTTTATATTCCATTTAATTGGAAGGAATCTGACTTCAGCCCTGGAGTGGTAGGAGTGACTTCAGCCCTGGTGTGGTAGGAGTCTAGTGTTGGACTAACTGCCTGTTGATAGCACCCTTTTTCTGACAAAGAAAAAAACTGATCCAAAGTTTCTCTATGCTCACAAATCAACATCAACACAGGATCAAGAAGGTTCAATACAGGCTCCTGAATCTTCATTGCCAAACACCTCTATTGTATTGATAGCAACTTTCCAAGAGCACAAATCATCCTGTTCCACATAGGGCGCTGATGTTGTCTCATGTCTCACTATCAGCTTCTTCCTGCTCCATCCACATACCCAGAACCTTTGGTCAGTTACACCAAAATTAGTTTGGTTGTTTTGCATTTTAATTTATTGGGGCAAAAATGACTTTCCTGAAATTTGGAGATTTACGAGTTACAGCCAGACCTAAAGTGTGTTCACGGCTACAGCAGCAATATCTGTACATACACACGTGAGTACACATGTACACACACTATAAAGACACGAGCGCCACCTCACTGGGTCAAAGTCACCACAGCTTCACCACCTCCAGTTTGTATTGGCATGTTTGTCAGGGCCAGTTAGCCATACATACAAGATGGAGATATTGATGATGAACACCTCTCGCCGTACACCTGCCCAGGGACCTAATGCCTCCCTCCCTGCCCATGGCCACCTTACTACACACAACCCACAGACACATACAGCAGTCCTAGCATGACAAACTCGCATCTCACACCAGTGCCTCACACACCCTCACCAGCTAAAGAACTGAACAGGGCTGTGAATTCTTTACCCCCCTACACACACACACTCACACACAGCGTTTGTCTCAGCTTTGACAAGTCCAGAAGACCTCTTCACCAGAAGATGCTCGATTTGTAACGACCGAGGTACTATTTTTTATGTAACTCCATGTTGTTTCTTTCTGTTCATATAGCCGCACTCATGAAAAGGGCCCCAGCTGCTAAAGGAGGGATCTGGAAGCACAGAGCTCAGCAGCCTGGAGTGTGTGGAGCCGTGTGACATGACCTCGTGTCACACACCTCACACAGGAACGCGAGTGGCACCCCAGAGGTCCTGCTGGAGGCCATTCTTCCAGTTCAAAACTGCGACAACGCTAGCAGCAAGTTCAGCTTGTTATGCAGTGGTGCAGTATTCATGGAATGTGCATATTCATCTTCTGATGATTATGTTTAAAAAAAAAAAAAAAAAGAATTGGGGGGTTAGGAGATCCTGTCTCTGAGAAGACAGAGTTTCTATGCAGTCACCCCACAAGTGTCCAATCTACTGAGACCAAATACAGCACAGACACAAATTTCCCACAGAGACAGGGAGAGATAGAAAGAGAGAAAGTGAGACAGAGAGAGAGAGAGAGACACACAGAGAGAACGCGTATGCAATAGTGAACGCTCCTACTAAACTGACGGCACACTTCACAAAGCTGAGATAATCACACAGATCTAAACTCAAAGAGCTAAACACTCCAAACTGTCCAGAGCATTTAAATCTCTAAGCAGAGAGGACAGAGAGGAGTTAAAGGACGGGTGTGTACCTGATCCAGTGTGCGTGAGCAGGAGGGAGAGAGTCCTGCTTTCCTCGGGCTCTCGAGAAGCCGGGTGTCACACGCGGGACCACACAGCTCCTGGAGGACAACCTTACTCCTCTAATCCTTTCTCCGATGTGATGACACTCTCTAACCCCAACCATCTGTTGGAACACGTCCTCCGGCACTTGGAGCTCGAGCCGTGTCAAGACAAACTATCCGGTCCAATCAGAGACGACACAGGGAGGCTCTTCCCCGGCTGGAGGCAGGGACAAGGACATGAGGGGAGAGGGGGAGGGAGCGTGGGGGGGGGGACACACTAGCGGAGATGTCTGCAAACTCCAGCCACCGTAACCTGAGATTTACACAGAGAGAGAGCGAGTGAAAGAGAGAAAGAGAGAGGGAGAGACAGAGAGGGAGGGGGAGCAGAGAGAAGGAGGGCTGAAGAGGGGAGGGGAGGAGTAAGTGTGTGTGTGCGCGTGTGAGTGAGAGAGTGAGAGAGAGACAGAGGGAGTGAGTGAGAGAGAGAGAGAGAAGGGGGGGGGGAGTGGGTGTGCCTCCTGACCGGTTATGTTACCATTGCAAACTCATAGGAGCCTAAAAGAAATCTGCAGTTCCCATCGTGAAGACTACACACACACCGACACACACACAGGTAGTAATGTGTCCCTATTAAGGTGCTGAAGCCTTTGCCCTCTGAAGGCACACAGCTAGGGTGTCGATTAATGAAGAACAGAATGCTGCTGTTTGCACAGAGCTGTTATATCTGCATAGTTCTCACCTCAACGTGATAAATCTTTAGACTCTCTCGGCTACATTCCTGCTCTTAACAATCTATCACTTTGGCAAAAGTGGGGAGGGGGCAGAACTTTAACCCCCCACAGTTTCATCAGGATAAGCTTCACAACAGAGGTCTCGTCTCCTCTTCCTGCTCTACTCTCCGGCATATGTAGACAGGAGTGGTCTAAAGAAACATTCCCATTTCAATTATGAACCAGGCAGTCAGTAACTCTGTGGGTTTGGCTTACTGCAGCAGCTATTCGCAGACACATACACAGACAGACACTCGTCACAGTCACATTTATCATGAAGATATTCTGCAAATGGTTATTTACATTGCCGATCATCTCCTAACTAATCATCTCTAGTAAGTGTGTGGTGTGGTCTATCAGTAAGTGTAAGTTCACCTTCACATTTTGTCAGGAACTGCCTGTAGCTCACCTCTCCACTGCAGGACGTCCAGGATATCTGAGGAAGGTGTGAGATCATTATAGCCAAGGCTGCTAAGGGCTCCTGTTAGGCTAAGGGTCCTGTTAGGCTGTTGTGAAGGCACTCTGAAGTCACACCTTTTTTCCCCAGTTTCACTCCACACACACACATTCACACAAGCCCAATCACCATAGACCATCAATCCACTCACCCTCTAGCACAAAACATGCACGTGTAGGAGCGGTGCACGTTAGGGAGCAGGGGAAGCGGGGCACGTGAGGGAGTAGGGGAGCGGGGCACGTGAGGAAGCGGGGCAATTGTTGAAGCGGGGCACGTGAGGGAGCGGGGCACTTGTTGAAGCGGGGCACGTGAGGAAGCAGGACACGTGAGAGAGCGGGGGCGCAGCACACGTGAGAGAGCAGGGGAGCTGGACACGTGAGGGAGTGGGGCACCTGAGAGTGGGGGAGCGGTGCACGTGAGGGAGCAGTGCACATTCCAGACTGAAGCAGGCTCAGAGTTCCCTTTAGACAGACTGCCTACAAGACATGACACAAGCACATTCATCCTCTCGTGTGTCTGTCCGGACTGCTTCTCTCCCCCAGAATAGGAACTGTGATGTCTGAAAATAGAGCCTCCTGCTCATTCAGCAGAGGGACTGTTTAACTGCACAGGTACTGAAGGAGAATGTTAAAGGTCATTTAACTGCGCAGGCACTGAAGGAGAAGGTTGAAGGTCATTTAACTGCGCAGGCACTGAAGGAGAAGGTTAAAGGTCATTTCAGCAGGTACGTGTGAAGCTCACACTCTTGGTATAATCAGGAATAAACCTTGAGATTCTGAGGATGTCCTAAGCCTGCCACACTGGAGTGATGGCAGGCTTGCTGGAGTGAAAAGTGTGCTCCAAAAGTGTTACCCACACACTCCACACACCCCAACACCCCAGCCATCACATATCAGTCCCCCAACCTTCACCATCAGCCAGTCAGAGATCATCTGCATGTGCTGTAACATCAGTGCCTGACTACAGCCTCGACAGCCCACAACACGGGCATAGTTACAGTCAACAAAAATATTGCCCTCACTAGTTAAGGACTGAACTGACTTAACAACCAGCTACCCAACAAGTTCTGTGCGTGTGTGTTTTGCGTGTGTGTGTGTGTGAGAGGGGGACTGGTATTATGCACACATTGCAAACCCAAGGACAGCCATACAGGATACTGTTTGAATCTTTAAATAAATATTCCCACATTCATGCACCTTAGATTTTCTGCAGGGGTCCATTATGCCTGAAGTCAGCAGAGTGCTATATTTAACCATTCTCTCTCTCTCACATACACACACAGACACACACACTGAACAGTCATCAGTAATTGGGGGGGGGTATTCCTAGCACCTCCAGTATTTAGCCATTCTTAAATGCTAATTGAATGCTAATTAGAATACAAACAGAAACTGTATTCTGAAAGGACATTTCATCTTCACATTTACTGGGTTTGCCTAAAGTCAACAACAGTGCAAATGCTCCAGCAGGACAGAAATGTGTGAGAAGCTGTGTTGTGTCCTAATGAATAAATGCCCCAGAGCAAGAACAACACGAACTTTAACATGAACCAACGGAAAAGGTCACGTGTGTGCAGGGGCATGCGTGAGTGGAAGTGCGTATATCTGTGTGTGTGTGTATATGTATGTATGTGTATGTGTGTGTTTGTATGCATGTTCGTGTATGTGTGCATCTGCGGTCCTCAGGTCACGTACTCATCTTCTGGGCATTAGCAATGAGTCCTGTATTTAACAGTATTGTAGTTCAACAGTATATTGGACTGTATCGTCCTGTACTCACTACACTACATTCTATGAGTAGATGACAAAGCACTTCTGTAAGTAGATCTGGATAAGAACGTCTGATAAATGCTGGAAATGAACATGCGAATTTAAATGCAATTCCTTAAGAGAAAAACAGATACAGACTAGGGCCCCTTCAGATGTAGAGAATGAACCATATCTAATCACAGTATGGGAGCAGCTGGGGGCATTTTCCCATCTCTGAGTTACATACACCAGAGGAGGGCCGGTCACCGTGGGGGGAGGGTCGGTCACCATGGGGGGAGGGTCGGTCACCGTAGGGGGAGGGCTGGTCGTCATGGGGGCAGGGCCCGTCGCCACGGGAGGAGGGTCCATCGCCATGGGGGTAAGGCTCTTCAGGGCCAACAAATTAAGTGTCACTGTTGGTCGCATAAGATCTGTATATTAATCATATTTTACAGAAAATGGAAGTTTATAGTACTAATAAATTAATAATAATAATGTATAAATATTCTTAATATTGGTCAGTGAATGTATGAGTTTTTTTCGAAACAATTTTGGACCATTTACACTGGCCCACTCAACAAACACAGAAACAAAGCCAGAGTTATGAGGTTTTCTGATGGCCAGAAAGCTTCCGTCTCTCTACAGGCAAGCTTTGGTTTCACTAAGGAAACTAAGGCTTTATTCTCTGATGTGCCTGTGACTGTCGGAAGTCTTTAGCCAGAGTTGCTGGGTCACCACAATAACCCCCGAGGTCTCTGAAAGGGACTCCGTCTCCTGCAGGAACAATGCTGTGTGTCTCGGAAGCACGCTCTAATCCTCTCAGGGCCTGAGGTGAAAGGCAAGAACAAGGTACAAGGGGCAAATCCCAAGAACTCAGAGGCCCTATCGGCTCTGTGACATCCTAAATGCTGGGAGGAATATAATCCTTACAAGCATGCGCAGTCTAAGCAAGCTGGGTCCTACGATGGCAGCAGAGAAGTGACTCCATAATCCGCCCAGCCCCAGCCCTGCAGACTGGAGAGGTTTGGAGGGGGTTAGGGTGCCTGAGGACCATTAGAGTGGTCCAGAAAAGAAGGCAGAAGAGCACTTGCGGCCAACTGAAAGAAAACGTATGGATAAGGTTGGATAAGGAGCACAAGGGCAGCAGACTGGACTGCTGGGTATTGTTTTAAAGGCTTTTTTGGGGGGCATCTTCAATATGGTGCATGGAAACACTAATCCAGCCTCTGCTTCCTGAGGTCCAGGAAATAATTACTGCTCCGCGCACAACCGCTAAGCAACTGCATGGCAAGCACACCGACGTCTCAGAACTCCTCAGATGTTCTTAATAACTTTGACAAGCTCACCCTTATAGTGGATGCTCCCTGACACAGGTAGTTAATGTAGGTGCAGAGATGCCCCTTAGATTGCTCACACCTGTCAATTTATAATGGGGGCAGTTGAACAAGGGCATTATGACCCTATGTTACAATAGCATGTGTCTGGTCCACTCACACACTCACAGACTGAATGTCAGCAGCTGCTGAACTGGGAATTGCAGTGTTTAAGAGCCTTTGTGTGTGTGTGTGTGTGAGAGAGAGAGAGAGAGAGAGAGAGTCCATTTACTTATGAAGAGAAGCAATCCGATAACAAAGAATTTCATGCACACAGATCAAACTGATGCACACTGTTTTTATAACACTAGAAGCTCATTTAATAACATAAAGGCTGAAGATCAGCTCACTGTGACTCATCAACATGATTCCAAATATGACCAAAAAATATCATTTTGGCTGACTAAGGGCAAAAAGTGATAAACTCGTGCAGATGCAGACTAACGGGAATGTAAAATTTTCTAGAACGGAGTTCTAGGATAGAGATCTAGAACCAACCTGTCCATCCAAGTCAGATGTGCTAGTCACAAGGTTCACAACCTGCCAGATGCCGTTTTACTGCGTGTAAACCATGCCATGGTCATCTGTGAGGAGGCTGAGAGGGATCACACATGGCCCTCCAACAGGTGCAAATTCCAGGGATACCACGGTGTTGGGGCCTATTCCAGCATTACCACAGTGTTGGGGCCTATTCCAGCATTACCACAGTGTTGGGGCCTATTCCAGCATTACCACAGTGTTGGGGCCTATTCCAGCATTACCACAGTGTTGGGGCCTATTCCAGCATTACCACAGTGTTGGGGCCTATTGTGCCTCATGACACTACACTCCAGCAGCATCACAAGCAAACTCTGGTCATACTTCAGTCTGTCCCAGAAGGTTCTGGTTCTCCCTTTCATCTGGTCCACTTCTCAACCCGAGGTGCCATGTGCTCTGAGGCCAACACTGTGCAGCAGTGTCTCTGAAGGCTGGTGTGGGCGGTAAACCCGAAATCCTGAAGGACACTAGAGCTGCTCTCTTGTCTCTTGTCACAAGTGCTAATTGGGTCCACACAAAAACAAAGGCAGTAATGTGGACAAAAGAAGCCGTGAACATAAGATTGAATGGGATGGCACGAGAATGCCCCATGTGGAAAAGGGGGTGGAGCACCAACCTCCCCCGCCCTCATGGTCAGCCTGCTAACAGTCACAAACAGCTGCATTCAGGATGTGGGAGTTTGATCTCTGCTGGGTTCACCTCCACGAGACAGTCACTATGTTTTATTGCACTGTGGTTAGAAACTCTATAAAAACGAGGTGTCCATTATGAGCTGTGCATAAGTAGTAAAACTGAATCACACACAAAACCAAGACGACAAGGTCTGTAGTAGAGGGCTGCAGTAGAGGGCTATAGTAAATCTTAGCAAACATGGCTAGGCCACTTCGATCTACTCCATGTCCCTCCTGGCTGGCAGCCAGATCTCTACACCATTGTAGCACACCTCGGCCACTGCCAAGCTTCTATCTCAGGACATACATGTATCTGCATATGCATGAGCGGAAGGAGCCGACTGGTCTCCTCAATCTACCTCAATCACCCCAGTGATGTTTCAGGTGATACGGTTAACTGGTGTCATACCCCAAAATGTCCTCTGAACAACATACACACAGTTAAGAGAGGCAGCTTTCCTCCATACTGGTTCAGCTGGGAACTGCAGCACAGATTTCAAGTGGAGAGAAAAAAGGCTGTTGTTCGTGTGAGCCGTAAAAAGACATTGCGATCCCGGACTCGATACGGCCACGCTCAGATAAGTGCATTCACTTCCTCTTCTGCCTGCTATCAGCCCTGCCATCTCCAGATATTTTCCCAGTGTTCCACAGGGAGGACAAAGCATGCTGTAACATGGTGTCTAAGGACAATGACGGACTGACTATCCCAACCACTGCCTGACTGAGCAGACCTGCTGAATCCCCATGACACAAAGCCAGGAACCAGACAGGAATTCAGAGCAGTGAACCAGCAGGGCTCATCTTCACTACTGAGCTGGAGGTAGAACTTCTGTGGGGTGAAAGGGCACCATCATCATAGTCATCCTCCTCCAGACACACAGGCACATGACAGTCTAGTCGTCTGAGAAATCAAAGTCTGCTTCTTCTGCTCCTCAGAGCAGCAGGTGAACAGTACAACCTTCATCGCTGTGATCCATCCTCAGAGCAGCAGTGAAAGCACAATGCAAAAGACAAGTCCCTCCAACACCTGTGACATCAACAGAGGGCAGTAATGGACACGTTGGGCTTCAACAATTGGGTCTTTTTTGTACAGTGCTGTTCCACAGAAAATCCAGTGGGAGAAGATTGAGTACAGCTAGCTTCTAGTTTACTCAAAAACTCCAAACCATGAAGCGCAGTCATTATTATTAAACTACAAGTCTATTTTTAGTCCTAAACAGTTATTATTAATTTATTATTAGCACATCTTGACCTCACTGGGCCATAAATGATGTTGACCACCTTTTCTGCCACAATTAACATTCTTGATGAAACAGGATAGTTACAACAGTAGATTAAATTCACAGCTGGAAAACGGCTGTTTCACTATGATCCAATACCCAAAATGCTCTGAAATAATACATTCAGCCCTCAGAATGATTCTCTTCTTACAGCTGGTGTGGTATGTGAAGATTTCATGAACACATGACCCTCATTAATCTACCACACAACTCATCAAAACTATTTTATTTTAGAAATCCACACTGCTGAAACGGCCAAGCATGGAGTGAGAAGCAATCAGGCCGACTCATCACATCCACTGTGCCAGGATCTCTGCACGCGGCTGGTGGGAAGTCTTTCAAAGGCATTGGCATCAGGGAAGGGACAAATCGGGTCATGGCATATGACCCCACCCTGTCAAGCAGACAGCGAATCCAAGCAGGAGAACAAACACTTCTAAATGGCAGATCAATGACCACCCAGCTCTTCCACTGACTGGTTCAGCAACAACACTTATGTGTGTGTCCTTTGAGTACCCAACCTGCTCCCAACAGTGGGACCAAAAATAAGGGCAGCTGGCTCCAGACTTCCACCCTGCCACCCTTACACTAGGGTTAGGGTTAGTACTTACACTAGGGTTAGTCCTGACATTAAGGTTAGGGTTAGTCCTGACACTTGGGTTAGTCCTGACATTAAGGTTAGGGTTAGTCCTGACACTAGGGTTAGTCCTTACACTACAGTAAGGGTTAGACCTGACACTAGGGTTAGGGTTAGTTCTGACACTAGGGTTAGGGTTAGTCATATATAATAGTCCTTACATAGTCCTTACTCAGCATGCCAAAGTGTGAAGCCACAGCAGTGCTCTGACCAGGCTGTGCAATGCCCATTAGACCCTGCAAGGGGAAGAAGACACGCGTGGACGCCAGTGTGTCTGGTTAGTTCACAAAGAAACATCTGGAAACCAGCACCATGTTCATTAATGGGGCTATACACAGAGGTGCACGAGACCTTGCAGTGGTGCACACACTGGACCAGGTGTTTCTTCGAGGTGCTTCAGCATCAGGTACTGTGTTTGGATGGCCACCACACCCCTCCTCCAATCACAGTTCTGTGGGCAGTCATGGAACTCATGACCTCATGAACCTAATGCCAGGGCACCTCAGCAGAACTGTGAGAAGCATGGTGACCCTTGACCTTGCTTGGAGGAGTGATGGCGGCTCAGAGATTAGAGAAGTGCTTTCCTTTCTCAGCTTTTCACACACAGCTCGAGTTCCCACTGCAGTTTAACCAAATGCTCAAATCCATGAGCCACTAACAAGCCAGTACCAACAGTACACTTCAAACAACGATAAAACTAGTAGCCTCAGTGACCTAGCAGTTCTATAATATGAGAGGCGTTCACCAGTCAAAGTAGCACTGCAAGTGGGCCACGGTTTGGAGGAGAAAGCTCGACTCAGTGGGCTAGGGTTAGGGTTGGATAACCCTGAGCCTGGGGTAGTCTGTAACATCATCCCCACAAACTCACAGAGCCCATTCAAAACGCCCGTCACTGGAACACCAAACGGGCTCACCTGAATCACAGCAGCAGCCTCAAAGTCAGAAGAGCCACTGGGTCACGACCCTAACATTAACCCTAATGTAATGAATGATGAAAGACAGCCCCCAGGTCTAGCCGAAGAACCCTAACCATAGAGAAACAGCCCCCCAGGGTTACCTGACTAACCCTAACTCTAGAGAAACAGCCCCCCAGGCCTACCTAACTAACCCTAACCCTAGAGAAACAGCCCCCCGGCCTAGCTGACTTATACATTCTCACTATGCTTCTGCTCTGAGCTCAATGGTAACTTCTTTCTCTCCAATTTTCCTCCATGCCAATCTCGTTTTTCTTGCTGTGGGAGAAGGGGAATGTTGGGAATGTGGTCTCCCAGCACTGAGCAGAAGGAGCCCAGGCTACTTCAGAAGACCTGGGGCTGCATCAGCACCAGCATGCAGAGACCCTCACAAACAGCCCCAAAAGAAAGTTGGAGGCAAGAAGGAAGCACTCTCCTCCTGTCCTCAGAGTCCGAGCAAAGCCGAACATCAGAAGAGAACCTTCCCACAGCGAAAGCACGACAATGGGGCTTTTCAGCAGGGCATACCCCCCCGTCACTTCACCTCCCTGCTCCCTGCATACGCCCTGAGCAAGGAGGCCAGTGGTGAAGCACATCTGAATGCTTAAGCTTCATGGTTAGGGTTAGAATAGGGTTATAGGGTTAGAATAGGGTTACAGGGTTAGAATATGTTTAGGATTAAACTTTCAGAAGCTTCAGTGCTTAAGCATATATAAATAAGAATACACGTTCCCTTCACACAGCAAGCATGTAAATTATCATTACACCCTGAGCACATATATGGTTGCTACACCCTGAGCACATATATTACCATTACACCCAGAAGACGTATACAGGCATTACATCCAGAAGACGTAGTTATTACAGTCCAAGGACGCATGTGGTCGTTCCACCCAGAGCCACTTCAGTCTGACGACAGCTGGCCTCATGATGTTCGTTTGCTTTCACTCCACTTTCTGTTTTCTCTAGAAATGAAACTGGACTGTTTAGTGAGGCAATGGAGGACAGGCAGCCTGGGCTAGGTATGTGGGACTACATTCTGATCCAATAACATGTAGTACAGCTCCAGAAAATTCTTGGACCATCTCAACACAGTACTGCAGGGGCTAAAAAAAAAATCAGGTTATCTGGTCCTTCAGAGTCCTGCGATGTGTGAAAATAAATCAGGAACCTCAAACATGGCAGGTGCCTGAAAAGAAAACGTTTACAAGAAATTAAAAACGAAACCATGTCTTGGCCAGCACTGCATAGATTTTATGTAGTGTTAACTACAGCTCTCTGTATAACATCACCTCTCTGCATCACTCGCAACATCTCCCCGACAGCTCCACTTCAAAAATAAAAATAAAAACCACACAGCCCTCTCAGTTAACACATGTGCCATTGCTCAGCTCGGAGACTTTGGTAAACATCGTCGTAAATGCTGGTTTCAGATGGGCTTTCGCAGGCGAGACACACCACGGCCTCTCCATGAGTGTGTGGGCATGGCACATTGGCCTGAGGCCCTGCCAAAGCCCTTCAGGCAACCCGTCAGGAATGCCCCCGAGGCTCAGGTGGTTTCGGGAAGAACTCAGCAGCACGGTGCTATGTGGTCACTTCCCACATTCTCTAGGGTTAGTCCTAACCCCTAACCCCAGTCTCTTAGTGTCTGTGGCCCTGAGGCACAGTGCAGCTGTGGGGGTTCGAGACGTGGAGGTCTGGCCGTGGGTGGAGCTGGGCAGTGGAGGTGGGGAGGTTTGCAGCAGTGAGCCTCCTCATAAATCATACCTTCCGCACTGTCCACAGCATTGACAAAAACACCCTTTTCTTACCATCAGTAAGTTGCCATGCACTGCCGTGGTTTTCTAAACAGCTATGAAAACTAGTGCTGCTTTGCCTTCATTACAATTGCTGTCTGCTCCCGCAGCCCCACCCCCAGCCTTGGTTACCCCACCCCCAGAGACTCATGGAGACTCATCGAGATTTCTCACCTTAAAGGAAAAGTGCCACCCATGATTTACAATGAACAAACACAGCAGAGAGAAGTTCCAACAGAGGTGATGTGTGAAGACCTTCAGCACACACAAGGCTAATGTTTTCTCTGGAATGTTTGCTTTTGGGTTTCCAGGGGCCTGTGCTGCATGGGTCCTATACCCAGGGGGACAGTGCAGGCCCAGACAAGCCCCGGGTTGACACTGCACGGCACAGTCTCTGAGGGGTACATGGGACTTTGAACATGTGCTAAGAAAACACCACAATATGCAGAATTTACAGCAGTGCTGATTAATTGATTAATTCTTTACACCCATGATGTAGGAGCTTCATCTCAGCAGCAGTCACTCCACAGCTAGAGCAGACCCAGCCGTCACCCTACAGCTAGAGCAGACCCGGCCGTCAGCCCACAGCTAGAGCAGACCCGGCCGTCAGCCCACAGCTAGAGCAGACACAGCCTTCACCCCACAGCAAGAGCGGACCCGGCCGTCACCCCACAGCTAGAGCGGACCCGGCCGTCAGCCCACAGCTAGAGCGGACCCGGCCGTCAGCCCACAGCTAGAGCGGACCCGGCCGTCAGCCCACAGCTAGAGCGGACCCAGGCCGTCACCCCACCAGGCCGAATGGACCTGGGATGCTTATCACACAGAGCATGACATGTGACGTGGTGCCACCATGGTGCACATGATTCACCAGAAGGTTGTCCACTCCTCCATTCTCCTGGACAGAGATAACAGCTCAACTGACTGCATCCCAGAGCCCCTATGAGTTACAGTTGTGGCCCAATGCCCTGAAAACCAGGCATCAGATGAAGCCTCCGGGCATCAGAAACAGGCAAATCCCTGCTGTTCCTTCAGTGATGTGTCAGAGTGGACCTGTAGTGGGTGGAGTCATTTCTTAAAGGGACCATGACTCATCTCTCATCCGCCAGGAGCTTGTGTATATGGAGACATAGACTATAGACACTGCAGTGCTCCCAGGACCACTATAGACGCCGCTGATGCTACAGGGCCACTATAGACGCCGCTGATGTCACAGGGCTCCCCTCACATTTCATTCTTACTCTACGGCAGCAGTTTCTTTATCGCCCTGATTTATCAGTCAACATCATTGCTATAAATCATGATGTAATTGCCCATCATTGTCCCTGCATTGTTAGAGGACACTGTGGTGAAACTTTAGAAACTGTTTTGCCCCAAGGCTGAAACCTTGAATATTACAAATTACCTTGTCAACACAGCCCATAAAACCTGACGCTGCACTGCCTTTATATTTACCAAGGCAAACCTCCGCACCGTCCTGTTGGTAGCTCTCAGATTTTTAGCACTTAATGAAGTTTTAAAGCCCAAGACAACACTGCAGTGTTTTCAGTGCTTTAGAAGTGATAGGACTTTAGGACTGAACCTCAACTTTATACAGACTCAACCAAAATGGAAAGCATGTAGTTTACTCAGCATATCAAAGGATTCAGCTCCGTCATCCAGAAAAATAACCACAGCAGCATCAAAGGAGCCGTTCTGCACAGGGGCCAGTGTTATAACAGCAGGAGCCTTCACCCTTTAACAGCGAAAGGGTTATTCACCCTGCAGACACAGCAAAGACCTACCTTGTGAAGAAAGTGTGAATGTGTGACCACTGAGCCTCCATCGTGAAATCCTGACCAGTCTATCATAGCATGAAATTAGTCAGTACGTTTTTAATATGATTCAGAAAACACCGCTCAATTTAGAATGCAACTTCAGTCTATTTAGTGCTATTGTTCAAAAGATGGTCCAAAAGGGTTTTTCCTACTTGTATCATCATGATATCTGGATTGTGACAAACTTCACAAGTTCAAATTTAGGCAAAAAAGTGACAACTGAATTGAGTTAAATGCTCTTCTGTTTCAGTAGATTAGTGATGTGCACACTTAAAATGTTGAGTTCAACATATCTGCTCTACAAATGTTGGATTAAGTACAATGCAGACATGGAGAAGAACTCAAACCCTCTTGTTGAGAAAAATAATTTCCAGCAATACACCAGGACTGAGCCACGTCACCTGATACAGGGGCTCAGAGACAGCAGGAACCACAGATGGGTGTGTGTGTGTGTGTGTGTGTGTGTGTGTGTGTGTGAGTGAGAGACACCTTCGTGAGAGCATCCATCAGCCCTGGAGGAAGATGTCCTAACCCTAATGTTAAGAAAACCGATCGCGGGCCCAGAAGTGGGGTATGAGCTCCTGTTTGATGAGCCTACAGAGACGAGACCACACACACACACACACACACACACACACACACACAGCAGACCCACTGAAACCGCACAAATACACACACACACTAGAGACCCTGCTGAAACCACAGACACACTACAGACCCCTGTGAAATCACGCATACACACTAGAGACCCTGGTGAAACCACACATACACTTTCCCTCAGGTCAAACAGGCAACTGAATCACCTTTCATATGAATCACCAAATGTTTGCATCCTAAAATCAGAGCAAATCATTCCTCTGGATTAGCACTACCCTGTAACCAGATCATTATCCTGAAATATCACTGCTCTTGAACACCCTGTCATGAACGTTCACTGCATCACGGTCAGGTCCAAGCTGCAGGGCTAAATCTCTGCGCAGAGACCGAGTGTCAAATCATTTGGCTGAACAAATCAGCATAGGTTTCCTGGGGTTTCCCAGAATTCTCATATTACCTGGCTGAGTGAAGCCTGACCTAACAGAGCTGTGCAGATGAACAGGCCATCTGGGCCCATCGACCAGAGTCCTGTCCTCACTCATCTGGGCCTGGACGATGAGGTCCGCATAAGCTGTGGTCCAGACGAGCCCTGCAGTGTCCCTGCGGTGTGCTGTGGACGCAGCTGGTCGAGCCTGAGCTACACAGTCATGTGACAGCAGGGCAGAGATGAGCAGGTCGTATTCCAGTGCCAGTGAAACGCTCACGTCACTTTCAGAATTCCACGCTCATTCTTCAGAGGGTTTCTGATGAGCACGCACACAATGAACATGATGGTGGATGAACAAGAGGAACCCGCGCGCGCGCTCGTGTGTGTGTGTGTGTGTGTGTGTGTGTGTGTGTGTGTGTGTGTATGTATGAACCTGTGTGTGTATGTGAACACTATACAATGAATTTCAATCAAATCTGTAAATGGCACTATTTGATAAAACATTAGTGTTGATACAGCAGCAGAACACCCAGAAGTAATTCCAGAAAAAAAACTTGATGTCAAAGACAGGACAAGAAAATGCAGAACTTCCATGTACATCTGGAGGCTCAGAGGAAACTGCATTATAAACCTATAAGGCTCATAAAAAAATTATCCATGCTAATTGCCAGAAAATGACTAACAATATCAATGCAGAGAGGCTATTTTGTTACCATGGTAATATCCACATCCCTTTTATCATCAAAATGAATTGCATCTGCATGAAACTCTGCCAAGTACCATCTGGTTGAAATGAAAGACATCAAAACTAAAACACCACAGTAATTCTGTTTACACAGTGCTGAATGCTCAGACAACTGTTCGGTCCCTATTTATTAAATCTAAAAAGAAATTACTGTCAAACTATTTAGTACCATCCAGTGAAGTGGTTATATTTTAAGCCATGTTTGTACTTGAAAGGCTAACCATAAAGGACACAAAGAGCTTCTGAAGTATTAGTTCATCAGTTCATTAGGTCATTATTTCATTAGTTCATTTACGTCACCATGTGGCCCATGGTTTGTTGGTGGAAGGTCTCGGTGCTCTTTAAGGTTCTACTGAGGACAGACTAAACTGTGAAGAAGCCAGGCGACCTTTATGTAGCTCTTCTGCAGAGATCTGAAAGTATAGTAATAGTAACAATAGTTTAGCAGTAGGCTAAATATAAAATCCTCAAGGTATGTGGATAGTTTAACTACATAACGCGCTGCTGTGTGAACACTGCAGCTCTCCAATCAAAACAGGGTACGTAGTGCTTTTGACTTAGAGGAGATGCTAACCCAAGCCATATTGGAAATAACCACACCAAAGGCATCATATACATTATGTTTGGTCATATTTTTCCATAAGTGATAGCAGACAACTTGTCACAGTGATGAAGTGGAGGGTATGCCTTAGAAAATTCCCCTCGAGACTATTAACACGTTTTCTCTTTACTTTTTTTGTGTCACATAGCAGAATGGATTGGGTCATTATCAGAGTTACTAGCCCACCCACCATGAGACTGCAGACAACAGAGGGGTCGGGGAAGGCGATGCGCTTGGAGTTTGTCTCCTGGCAGTCTGGAGATTGGAGTTGCACAAAATACATTCTGAAAACGGGAGTGAGAAACTGGGGCTCCCCATGACAGCCACCATGACACAGGATACATGCAGACTGAACACTGCTTTGCATAGGACATCATGGGACATCATGTGAATGACCTCCATGCGGCGAGAACAAGTCTGATGCATAGAGGGTCTGCAGACTGAGAACAAACAAACCTTCACCGGTGGAGTCAGGAAGAACCGCTCCGTGGCCATGCCTCCAGGACACGCCCTGCAGTTACTTCTTATGCCATATTATCTTTAATACATCTTGAGATCAGTGTGGAGATCACAAGGATCAGGGTCCCCATGGTGATTCTCATACCAGTCCAGGAGCTCAGCCATGAACTGGTGTGTTATACACACACACAGGAACACACAGTGCCACAAAAGCAATGGCAAGAAATGTATTAAATCTGATTATCCAGCACATAAGGGGTTTGTTAGTCCCAGACAGAAAAGCCCCACTCTCTCCTGCTACCGCTTTCCTCTCTGGCTGCTTTTCTTCTTCTTCCTGTCCACGTGATCCCAGCGTAATCCCAGACAGCTCCTGTTATGTTGAGGTGGGGCTCTGTTCTGCTCGGTCTGGACGTGGGCTGGGCACAGGTCAAGCTTTTCAAAGTCAAGAAACATTCGGATCAAGGCCAGCATCCCAACGCTGCAGGCTGGAACTGTAAATATTGTTTCCCCTCAACAACAAAAAAGACTGATCGCACATCACTTAGTTTACTGCTCATTCAGTTACTCCATTCCGTCTCTGCGACCTGCTGCAGCAAGAAGACATGAAGCAGCCACGTTCTTTAAAACACCAAACCTTCTACCTTCAGTCGTGGGCCTGATTACAGCCACACAAATTTTACAGGCACATTTCACAGGTGCTCATTTACAGAATGTGTGTAAGAGTTAGGGTGAGTGGATGGGAGTGTGAGTGAGAGTTAGTGGGTGAGGAAATAGTGGGTTAGGGTGAGAGAGGCAGGGATATGTGCTCACAGCTCATCTGCGCCTCTCTTCCACACTGTGGATCGCCACATAAGAGTGTTTAGGTGGAGGATGGGGCGTAGAGGCGTGGTTGTGACATGGTACTGAGGGTGGAGGATGGGGTTTAGAGGGGTGGTTGTGACATGGTACTGAGGGTGGAGCTGCTGCTTCGTGTTCATTAAAACACAGTGATGCTGCACATCTACAAAAGATCCCAACACCACTACAATGTGCATGCACTCCTCACACTCTCCAGTGTAATGCAAGCACATTCACACTGAGCCAATCGCTGTGGTGTAGATGGTAATATGACTGAATGATGATTGACAAACAATGTCAAAGTGGCTTTGTTTGAGTATATTCTGCATAAGCCATTATTTTCTGGATACATTTATCATAATGATTTAGTTTTAGTAAGAGGAATCAAATTTCATCATTTCATTCACATTATCATTTGAAATCAAGCTCATAAGATATCAAGTCTGAAGCGTGAAGTCTGAAGTGTTCTAATGGCAAAAGCAGGTCTGTGAGGACTGCTAGCAGAGTCATCAATCTCATGCTGGAAGTGTCAGACTGTGAATAGCGAGGAACATGCAGTCTCTTCCTGAAACACTAGAGCTTAATGCTATTTTATTAGCATGACTGGCAATCTGTCATCAGGACACGCACAAATCTATTTTCTAATGAAAAGTGTCACTACATGAAATGGACATGCTTCAGCAGTTCAGCAGCCTGAACAAACACACTCACGACTCTCATGTCTGTGAGCCTGACTCTCATGTGTTTGTGTCTTGTGGGGAGAGAGCTCCATGCAGACTGTAGGCAGGGTTTACTCGTGTTTAAGGGCACCAGGTTCCATCTTTCCTTCACCAGATTCAACAGTCTGAGAGACGAAAGCACCAAGACCTGCTTCCAACATTAAACAAGAAATGGAAAAGGTTGTGCCGGAAAGGCTGTAATCACATCATCGTGAAAGGACGACTGGTTTTATGACTCACAATAAATACCAGTTCTCTCTACAGCAGACGTCTGCCCAGCACCAGACATTTCCACAGTGTCTGTCCGAAACACATGAGATCAAACATGTCACAGTGCACATGTGTGGGTGGGGTTGGGTCCGAGAGAGTGATCTGGGATTGGTGTTGAGTTCAGATTGGGGTTAAACTCCAGTCTAACCCTAACCCTAACATAAGTTAATAAACGTTTTAAAACATAAGGATTTTGTACAGTGTTAGTCTTAGCATGTAACATACTTAAAGCTCAAACACCCCAGGCTTAACTGAGAGGGAATAGCCGATAACGTTTACATTGAGTAGAGTTCATCTCTGGTGCCCTGCGACAGCTAGAAGCCCTGTTAAAAGGAGATGAACCTGAGGAATTGTGGGTAGAGATGTAGGCTCTCTCTGGGAAGGCAGAGAACTAGAGCGCCTCAATCTGTGGACAGCAGCCTGAGCAGGGCTTACACTCTGACCAACTCCTAACCCCAACCCCAACTCCTAACCCCAACTCCTAACCCCAACCCCAATCCAGCCTGAGTGGGACTTGCATGTTTCCTCTCATCACCGTCAACATTAGTGCTGCTTCAGCACCTCTGGTTACACCAGCCGACGGCTGAACTGAGGCACTAATGCCATCCATAAACAATTATTCAACTGCAAATTAATAATTTTACATCAGAATAATACATGCACTGTAATTATTTATTCTATATATCATATGGAAAGAAAAAATATGTCAAAGTCCCAGTTCTTTACTAGGAGTAGGAGTAGGTCTATATGTGACCCAGCGCTTCCCAGATGCAACTACTGTGCAACTACTGTGCTGGTCTCCTCAGCTGAAACCTCACAGCACTTGTTTAACGCTTCAGCAACAGGTGCTGAAATAACAACCCATAACTCTCTAGGAGACACAGTACATCACAGGGTACTGACACAGTACATCACAGGGTACTGACACAGTACATCACAGGGTACTGACTTAGAGCCTTGCTTTAGTTACAGGGCAACCTGTACAGTACTGTAATCAAGCATAATTAATAAAAAAGCAGTTCCTTACATTAAAACTACTCTCTATATACCTGAAGAATAATGAACAATAAAGGTAGAAAGGCTGGATCATAAGATGAAAACTACCATTCCTAAAATCACATGGTCACACCCCAAAAAACAAAGCACTCTGTATATACCTGTGTATACAGCATTTTATTTTGGTGTACCTTGTTCAGTTTGAGAGGGCACCCCAAAGATCTCCACAAACACCAGGCTGAGGGAGACGCAGCTTCCATCTCAGCACTTCCAGTCTGCTGACGCAGACATGCGCATGCACACACACACCGTCGCAAACATGGATGGGCATTTGGTCTGTGAAAATAAGCACTGTCTTTGGTGTGACCTCAGGCTGGGCAGAGCTGTGGTCGGTTAGCCTCAGGCCTCGACTTCCTGCGTCACTCTCCAGATGTGAGCTCCTGTCACAAGGGTCCCATTAACGTGGCCCTCAGACGCTGGCCCCCTAGGCCCTAGCATGTCTGCCACTGCCTGCACCGACAGGCAAGCAAAGCTCCTGGCCCTCAGGCAAAGGGACCGCCCCTCAGACATAGGCCCCGCCCCCTAGATAAAGCCAGCACCCTCCCCAGTCAAAGTCCCCAACCCCCCAGTCGACCAAATCTCCTGATATGCACACTTAGCCCCACAACTCTATATTTTGTTTAGGAAATGAGTCATAAATTAGGGGAGCTCTGAGCAGAAGGGGAGCAGGAGGACAGAGAGGCTTCTGTGACTGTTCTTCGTGTGAGAGTGGGAGGAGGGGTGATGGGGGTAGAGGGGGAAAGAGAGACAAGGTAGATTAAGGGGTGTTAGAATTTGTATGGTTGAAATTTTAAAAGGTTGAAAGGACAAATCCCTGTAACACTGGTATTTGAATTCACTGTTGTTTTTTTCAAATTATGGAAATAATATTCAAGAGTACTGTGCATTGTAGGATCAAATTTATAAAACCAAATAATGTATTTTGTCAAAGGCTGAAATCTGACAGAGACCAGAAGAGAGACCCTGAAACCTTACAGTATAGGTTAGGGTTAAACCTTACGGTAGAAGTTATGGTTAAACCTTAAGGTAAGGGTTAGGGTTAAACCTTACAGTATAGGTTAGGGTTAAACCTTACGGTAGAAGTTATGGTTAAACCTTACGGTAAGGGTTAGGGTTAAACCTTACAGTATAGGTTAGGTTTAAACATTACAGTATAGGTTAGGCTTAAACCCTACAGTAAGGGTTAGGGTTAAACCCTACGGTAAGGGTTAGGGTTAAACCTTACAGTATAGGTTAGGGTAAAACCTTACGGTAGAAGTTATGGTTAAACCTTACGGTAAGGGTTAGGGTTAAACCTTACAGTATAGGTTAGGTTTAAACATTACAGTATAGGTTAGGCTTAAACCCTACGGTAAGGGTTAGGGTTAAACCCTACGGTAAGGGTTAGGGTTAAACCCTGCGCTAAGGATTTGTGTTTGTATTTAGAGACAGAGTTCCCCACCACTGGGGAGGACACAGTGCCAGTGTGAAACACAGCACGCATGGTTTCACAGCATCTGCTGAGCACAAAGCCCGTATCTCAGGGCCCCTACCACTGATGTATTCCCACAGGAGACCTGCAAGACAAACAGACAGACAGAAGTGGGCGTGCGACCAGACTGGGTGCACAGATACACTCGCAACATTCCTTCGTCTGTTGGGTGCTATAAACAAGAGGGTTTATTTTGAAAAGGTGCATGGATGCGTGCTCCAAAACATCCTCTGGAACAGTACTGCAGATACTTGCATTACGGGTTAGGGGTTAAAGGTAAAGGGTTAGGTGGCGTATCCATTGTGGATACAGCGTGGCATGTAACGTTTATTGGAACTGCCTTGACCTCAGTTCTGCTTCCTTGATGATAATTTGCTCTGTAAAGGCCATCTACAAACACTAGACTATGATCAAGTGCACAGTGCACAATGAAACAAGCACAGGCTGCTGCACTGTCTGTGACTGTTCGCTAGTTATCATGGTTCCCATGGCTACCATAAGCAGGCGTAACAGTTCTTACGTCCGGGCCTGCTCCAGCAGTTTTCCGGCCCGCATGACTCTGTTGGTTGAGTGTTAAAAGATTCCAAAGCCACATGAACGGTTGGCCGTCCACTTCTCCTTGGAATGCCAGGCCTTTAACTCTTCCTAGTAGTGCAGGGCCTCTGGGTAAAGCTCGGAGTTAACCCTAACCCCTAGCCCCTAGCCCCTAACCTTTAGCCCCTAGCCCCTATAGCGCCCAACCCATTAGCAACCCGCTATCATTTGTCTTTGCACTGCCGTTTCGTTGGCAGCACAGTAGAGGACTTGGCTAGGAAGATCCTCGCAATCTTTGTCTGTGTTTCTGGACAGGTGGGTTCAACATGTTGCTCCCAAGAGGACGGACAGACCTATACAAGCACAAGAGTGCTGTTGGAAGGACAAGTTACAACATTGGAGCGCGTAGCTTGTCTCCATCACTCATGCCAGTGAGCGTAAAGCAAGTTTCTGTGAATCTGGAAACATGATTTTATTGGTCATTGGCCATTTCTCAGTAATCCAACCAGGGCCATGTTAAAATATTAGTATTTATGAGATTATTCCAAAAGCAATCCAGTCTTCCATCACTCCAAACAGCTTGTGCTCTGCTCCTGGGGTTTAAAGACTTCAGAGACAAAGTATGTTAAGCAATCAACCTCGTACCCTGGCAAAAACCAGTTCACTGTGCACATACTCTCTTCCGAGAATGAATGGTTTAAAACGGTAAGGCTGGCCTCAAATCAAATCCAGAGATAAACTCGACTAACCCCTACCCAGACTGGTCAGGCATGACTCGACTAACCCCTAGACAGACTGGGTTGAATAACCCTTACCCAGACTGGCTAGGCATGACTCCGCTGGGCTGAATTTCTCCAGCTTCTGTCTCTGCTACCCCAAGTTTGGACCTTTAAGGTTCACTTCACACACAAAGAACCTTTTAAATACAATCAAAGTAAATAGAAATACAAAGTAATATTTGAGTCGTTGCTGTTGAAGTTACCATCATTCTTCATTCAGCATTAAAAGTGTCAGATTTTTACTGATCACCACTAAAACGCATACAAATATTAGACAAGAGTTTATGGACACTGGACACCACACCCTAGACTAGACATTACCAGTGCCAAGAGACATGTGGCATAATGTTTGGGTTAGCACTGAACACAGGAGCAGAAAACTCCACTAGAATGGTTGCATTGTAATTAACAATAAAACCATCAGACATAACACAAACAAACTGGTCTGGTCATTTTTAGAAATATCACTTTTCCTCAATGATCTCGAACAGCACAGTCAAACAGCAATGTGGCACAGTGACATTTCCGATCAGACGTTTTCATGGTACTTCCCCAAAGGCCAATATGGAACAGTAACATTTTATTTTCAGAGATTCTGGAGAGACCAACTCTGACTAGCTGCTTGTGAACCCACAGTTAACAGGCTCTTAAAGTGAGTTCATCAAAAACCCACACAGGCGACTTAAAGAAGCCTCACTGATGAAGTGTCATAAGTCTTCATTTGTTAATGCTCGTCTGAGTGCAAATTAAGCCTCCAGGCTTCAATCACACACTGTTGTCTGTGAGAAGCAGACAAAACACGAGGCTGAAAATCTCAAGGGTGCTGCAATTTAGCACAACATCCCCTCACGCTGAAAGAACTGCAGCAGTCAAGGATTTACAAGCGCAAGGGTTCTATTCAGTGTCAAACAGGAAACCAGGTACTGTGGCATAAGCACACACACAAAGAGCCACCTAGTGTGAGTGTGTGTGTAAGAGGTGTTAAAGCTGACTTCCTGTGGTGGATGACTTGTGCAGGCATAGTGATAACTGAGTTATTCAGCCCAGTAGGAGGTGGGTGAGCAGCAGCTGCCCCTCACGTGGGCTGTATACCCAACCAGGCCACCGCACTTTCATGTGCTCTTACCACAACGCTCCTGATTGTCTGGTGTTAGCATTTTACAGCCGCAGATGCGAAGGGGAGGGCGGGGCGAGGGGGAGGTGTGGGGGGAGGGCGAGGTGAGGGGGAGGGCAAGGTGGACTAGCGGTGGAGTCTAGCAAGGGTCTCATCAGTAACAGTTATTAGCCTTAAATGATTTCCCATTGGAAAACCATATAAAAGCTAAATAAATATAACTTATATAAACAACGAATTAAAGTTTTAAAAGAAAACACTCTATCCATGAGTGTCTGGTGGTGTTTTGAGTCCTGTTTTGCTGTTGAGGGTTATTGTTTATTGTTACCTCAAAACTACCCAATGAGGGCCAATGACTGCAGGCATGTACTGTAGTAAAGCAGTGAGGTGAACACCAGTATACTACACCAGCGGCACTATGACACCAGTCTATACCAGCGGCACTATGACACTAGTCTAAACCAGCGGAACTATGACACCAGTCTACTACACCAGCGGCACTATGACACCAGTCTAAACCAGCGGCACTGTGACACCAGTCTACACCTGCGGCACTGTGACACCAGTCTACACCAGCGGCACTGTGACACCAGTCTACACCAGCGGCACTATGACACTGGAACAGGAGACAACATGTCTTAGCTAATAATAAAACCCACAATTACAGTAATTTCACTAAGGCAATAATCATGAACATTAATAAAGATATAAACCTGGAAATGGTGGTGTGACTACGCAGTAAATGGCTTGATCCTCTAAACCCACCCAAGAAAGTCAATCTCCTTTATTTACTGCTGTCCAATCACATAAAGCCACATGCAACTTTCTTTGGCTTATTCAGAAGACACCATTTCATAACGTAATAAAACATGTAATAAAGCATGTAACATGTAATGCAGCAGCTTAGCGTTTTTAACAAAACAAGAACTCCACAACTTCTCAAATATTTGGAAGCTCAGCGGTCTGCCAGTTCACCCACCCACAAATGATGTCACACTACAAAGGTGTCCTTCCTGTTACTCCAGCGGTCTGATTTTAAATGCCTCAAGAGTTGTAGCTTTTCCAAGCACGATGAATAAGACAATTTCCAGAATAATCCATCATCTCCTGACCTCACAGAGTCATTCCCAAAAATTAGGACCACAGTCTAAACAGTGATGATCCAGGCATATGAGTCAGATCTTGGGAGATGAAGTAAGTTTAGATGATGTTAACTGTTTAGCTGCTGATATACAGAGTGTCTTTTCAGCTAGGACCTCCTCTGCTGGACTTTAAACATAGCATTTCCACCGACGCCCTTCACATCTCCACTCATCTCTGCTCCAGAGGACGTTTGAGCCCTTCGGAGTGGCGAGTTCTCTCATACCCCAGGGTCTCATCTCCAAGTCCCACACATCAGTGGGACCCACCCTCCCCTCAAAGCTGGCCAGCTGAACTTATTCCACACACAGCTGCATCTTTTGCTCAACAACCTGCTTCCTCTTCACTGCTCCACTGTGATTCATTCCCAGTGAACTAACTGCTGGCCAGGCACTTCCCGGTCACCCACCACCCATGTGGAACCCCACCCATGTGGAACCCTACCACAGCCATCACGGATGCCTTCACTTTTCCTTCCCTCTATTTTAACCAGCACGGAGTATAGTCAGGATCACAACCCCCTTAAAGTCTTTATTTTAAATAAAGTTCAACTTAAGATAAGCTGCACCACTATGATACGTCTGCACACATCCGAGGAGCTTTTCCTCTACCAGAGACGTCTAGAATCTTCTGACCTGACTGGCAAGCACTGCACATTCCACTAATGTTCAAATCAGGTCAGGAGTAAGTCTTCATTTTGTAAATTACAGAGAAACCTCAAACAGTAAAGGAATTAATTATTACAGGAGCATCACATCTACATCTTTATGTTTTATTAGGAAACAGGTAGCCACCAATAACCTGATTAGCAAATCGGCCTTGTAGCGCAATGCTGATTTTATAAATTCTGCTGAGAGCTGAACTCTGGCCAGACTGAGTGATGCCTTGACGGAGTGAATACTCTCAGTCAGGTCTGGCTAACTTAGCCCCGCCTCTCCTGCTGACTCCCTACAGTGTAGGACAAGGCTTTACACATGGCCTGTCAATCATGGCCTTTCCGCTCTGCCCCGTTAGTTTAACCCCATGTTAATGTTTCCCTTCTGTGATCCTTTACAAAATAAAAGCCCCATAGCATAGTTGATTTTAGCTGTCTCTACCAAGAATTACCCAACAGTGTCTCGCAACAGTAAAGGCAGAAGGTCCTCAGCATGCTGTTCACACCCAGCTACAGATTGGTCAACCTTCACCTGTCTTACTGGTCCCAGGGAAGGCATTCCAATGCTCAGACTGTCCAATGTGAAGATGAATTGTGCTTGATGAAAATGAAATGTGGTTCTGACATTACTTTAATACTTACTGCTGAAAAGCAGAATGGGACTTTGAAGCCTGAGGAGGTTGGACCCAGCTGTGCCACCACTGCTGACATGACGTACCCAAGCAGGACTTGCTCACAGTAACTCCTGGAGTCGTCAACCTCTCTCACTGGGCTTAGCAACCACAAATGACTGAATGCCTACAAATGGCACCATCTCTGTGCAGACCCCCCTGTGCAGACTGTGGCGTCACACAGACCTCACTGTCATGCAGCCTAGCAATACGGACTCCACTACCCAGAATCCCACTACCCAATGAAGATCCTCCCCCCTTCATTATTAATTATCACCTGTTTCCCATTATCCACTCTCTTATTCATACCAGCACGGGTCCTATGGCTCTTTGCGAAGTATTGCCAAACTCCTAGTAAGCGTACCGAGCAGTTTCTCATATTTCTTGTATTTTTGTCCTATGGTGTTTTGACCTTGCCTGCCTGTTTTACTTTTTGGGATGTGCCCTTCGGATTTGGTTGCTTGAATTGTGGATCTGACTGTTTTTTTCATCTTGGATTACGTTTTTTGCTATATACACGGCATACCCACGCCCTGTTAATAAACGTCTTCCTGTCTCTGCATACGTCTGCGCTCCCCGTCATGTCCCTCCCATCACACTCACAGCCCCGAGGTGCCGATTCTTCTTCTCCTCTTGCCCTTACGAAGTGAAACGATTTTAACATCAGTATGAAAAATGCTGCTAATTATAGTCACTGCCTTGAGGTTTTACAGACCTTCAGACCCAGATAGGCTGCAGGAGCCTAACCTCTATTTCTACTCCCTAAGCCCTACTCCCTAACCGCCACACCCTAACCCTTGCTGCTGGATCTCTCTACACGACACCCTCATGTATGTAGCTGCACCCAACCTCTATCACACACAACCACACAACCTCTAACATAACCACTGTCCTCCTAATCCAATTACAAAATCTACAGGCTACCACTTCAAGTTGTGTGAAATGATGCAGTAGAGCCACAGAATTGGTCAGTAGTGGAGGACCACAGTTGGCATTGGCTCAAACCCAGGATCAGAGGACCCTCAGGAGGCATTCACCCAGACAGCTGACCTCATTCCCTTCAATAGACCTCCATTTGTTTCATTTCACTGTGTTCAGAGTCTCACCCGTTCAAACAATTTTCTTTACCCAGCTGGGGGGCTGGGGGGTGGGGGTTCTTCAAACATGCAGAGAATGAAGGACAGAGAATACTCCACCTACTGTGCCGTCCTCCACCTACTGTGCTGTCCTACACCTACTGCTGTTCTCCTCCATCCTGAATTCAACTGAGAGAACAAACTGCACACTCATAACCTGGCAGCTCATAGCCTGAACACCCACGAGCTTTGCCAAGGTAAAGCAGTAGAGCGATCGGAAGATGGCCACCGTGTTCCAAACATTTAAACACCACAACTGGCTTCTGACTGAGTAAGGAACAGGCAGAGCTCAGTTATGAATGGACGTCCTGTCCTGTAGGTGCTGTTAACACCGCCTGTATTAGCCAAAGAGGTTCAGAAATGTGGGACTGTATAACTCTAGTTTATCTTGTATGCTCAGGAGAGCCAGCACATGTATCTCAAATAAATCAGACTGGACCAAAAGGTCAGCAGATCATGGTATACAAAAAATACATAAATCAAAATGTTTTTAATTTTAAAACAAATGGATGAAGGGTCAAGGGTCTAGGATCTCATGGCTGTCTTCCGTTTTCATAAAATTTAAGTTCTGACTAAAAGTCTTTAAATTAATAACAACAACCTCATGCCCCAAACATACACCAAAGGTAGATTTCACCAAATGGCTGTTTTCCAGAAGGGTTCAGAACTCTCACACATCCCCCAGAAACAGAACAGTGTAAAGTGATGGGAAAGATCAACTAAAGAACCCTGCTTGGAAGGACAGGGCAAACATTACTATTGTGTGGCCATCTTCTCTTCCCTGACAGATGGGCCCCCACAGAAGCTTCAGTGCAGCTGTGCCATGTTTGCTGTCCTGGTCTGAGTACGTTCGCCCAGCAGATGGGAACGCAGAATCAGCATCATCCTGCATTCAAATGAGCAGTGCCAAACGTGAGCGTAATGACACATTCAAATGAGCAGTGCCAAATGTGAGCTTAAAGACACATTCAGGCGTTCTATAAAGGAAACGGATATCAGACGCTCTCAAATCAAAGGCAAATATAGGAATATGCCTACAGTATACTCTTATATCTGTGAAGAAAAAATATGAAACCAACCTTTGCTTAAGAGGGTGCTGTAGGGTGTGTAATTCGATTAATACCACATAAAGGCCTGAATGCCTCTGGGTTTGAACAGGAAAAATCCATTCATGTAAGACTGAAAAATTAACTGAACTTACCAGTTTAA
The DNA here is from genome assembly GCA_020368025.1 of Brachyhypopomus occidentalis. Lineage (NCBI taxonomy): Eukaryota > Metazoa > Chordata > Actinopteri > Gymnotiformes > Hypopomidae > Brachyhypopomus > Brachyhypopomus occidentalis. The sequence goes on from JAGXOD010000115.1 coordinate 3,732,477, forward strand.
AAAAAAAAAAAAAAAAAAAACAGCACCTCCAAATGCCCAAACGTTTGTGAGGTTCTTCACAATTTGAGGGAGGCGGAGAATGAGCACACGTGGCTTTGGTACTCATCAGTCATGGATTATCAGGATTATCAGTCATTATCATTCAGGATTATAGTTAGGGTTAGGGTTAGCTAACCACCAGTGCTCACATCCTCAGGGTTAGGGTTAACTAGTGTTAGGGTTAGCTAACCACCAGTGCTCACATCCTCAGGGTTAGGGTTAACTAGTGTTAGGGTTAGCTAACCACCAGTGCTCACATCCTCAGGGTTAGGGTTAACTAGTGTTAGGGTTAGCTAACCACCAGTGCTCACATCCTCAGGGTTAGGGTTAACTAGTGTTAGGGTTAGCTAACCACCAGTGCTCACATCCTCAGGGTTAGGGTTAACTAGTGTTAGGGTTAGCTAACCACCAGTGCTCACATCCTCAGGGTTAGGGTTAACTAGTGTTAGGGTTAGCTAACCACCAGTGCTCACATCCTCAGGGTTAGGGTTAACTAGTGTTAGGGTTAGCTAACCACCAGTGCTCACATCCTCAGGGTTAGGGTTAACTAGTGTTAGGGTTAGCTAACCACCAGTGCTCACATCCTCAGGGTTAGGGTTAACTAGTGTTAGGGTTAGCTAACCACCAGTGCTCACATCCTCAGGGTTAGGGTTAACTAGTGTTAGGGTTAGCTAACCACTAGTGCTCACATCCTCAGGAAACAGCAGTGGGCCAGTCCTGCTTCTAGTCCCGTCTCCAGTCTCCGGTCTCCGGGACACCAAGATAGGACACTGAGACTATACGCTGTCGATCACATTTTGTTCATTTTTCTCTCTAGCCTTTCCTTGTCCTTCACTCTGTTGCAGGTTAAGCTTGTGTTCATTTGTCCACAACTGCCATAATTCCACAGTTTTTATTTTTATGTACTTTGCAGCAAGAAAAATCCCCTAAATCCCCCTATTTGTTTCTTCCCAGTGGTTTTACATGTGCTGGTAAACCCTGCCTACCCTCTACCTCGGGAACACTGCCTATCCTCTACCTTAGAGGCAATCCTGGAGTTTAGTTTACTTTATCTCTCTAATATCAAAGTCATCATCAGAAAGAGAGTCCTGGATCTGGACTGTGGATTAATATTTTTTACATTTTTCATTTTTAAAAGTAATCTATTAGTCAAGTTTATTTTGTCTTTGTGTTGATTCAGACTCATGCAAGCTACTTTGGTCATTATATTGAGAGAGAACCACAGCAGGCTCTAGATGTAAACGCTTCAAAAAACTACAGCCCTCACTAATACCCACATTTACAAACACAGCCCTCACTACAGACTTCATAATACCCACATTTGCAAACACAGCCTTCACTACAGACCTCATAATGCCCACATTTACAAACACAGCCCTCACTAATGCCCTATAGATCTGTAAAATACAGAAACAGCTGGATTCCCAGCCTGTGCACTGATGAGTCAGGTCATTGTTCAGTGTAATCAGGACAGCTGCTGGCTCAGGATGTACAGCACCACATCACCGACTACCACCTCAAAGCCTTGTTAGCAACAAAATATGGTCTGGGTGGATGGAGGGACGTGGTCATGGCAGCCAAGGGAATTCACGTATTCACGTCTGACGTGCTGAGCTCTCAGACGCCTGAGAGGGTGGAAGGGTTAGATAGAGCAGCAGGAACAGTGTCTCCCACCCACACTCACAACAATGCACCAAGAAAGGCTGTGACTGCCAAACACACCTATTAATTCTTCTCTTCTTGTTCTCGGCCGTCATAAGTGAGAGGTGCTCATGTCCAAACCTCCCTAAAGCCTTCACAGCTACACAAACCCACAGCCTCATCCTCCTGCCCTCTGCACTGCTCCTATGAAACATCCATATTTTTGGGACCGAATTCCGCTGTTTTGGCCTAGTTTCACAGGATGAACGTGAACCTTCTGAAGGGAACAGCGGATAACTCTGGTGGATGTGTCTGCAGAACATCATGTGCAGCCTCTCTCTGATACATCCTTGGCACAGCAGACCTGCAGAAGCCTTGGAGAAGGCCAGAGAATAAACTCAGAAGCACTAATCCACATGGCAGTAGATGGAAGTGGAGGGTGATGAACGCCATAAGGACAGCTGTTTCTGACATCCAGTCACTCCTCATTTGGGACATAAAACAGAAGGCTGGAGAGTGTCTGCACTGCCAGACGGTTTTATGACTCATTTTGACAGTCTGGTCGAGCTCCACAAGAACACAGACAACAGCTCTGCTCACCTCTGCCACTCATGCAGTCAAACACAGTAAAATCCGAACTCATATTGACATTCGTCACAATGATCTGCCTGCTAGTTTTCACATTTGGGTATGTCTGTCTGGATTAAAAGTTTTTTTTTTTTTTTTTTTAATGGGTAGTGAACCAGCTCTACATCACATTCAGGAAAAGGTGAGATCAGAGATCTCACACACATCAGAAAAGAGGAGGAAAGGCCATGTCTATCCAGCAACCAGTACCAGTCAACCTCATAACGCACACTCCATTTCTCCCACACACACACACAGACCAGAAAGAAGCCTCAACAGCTTCAGGCCAGCTACACTCCCCAGTGGACATCGATTACTTGTCCCACCTTTGCTGTGGCCGGTTACGACTTCCACAGTGGGGCCCTGTGGTGGTCCATAAACAGGGAGGTTCAAGGAGACCATATCCCCTTATCTCCCTGAGGAGGCCGGAGAAGGGAAGCTTCCCCAGTCACACCCAGTGCCAGGGGCCATGTTGCTGCTCATACCACTTGCTGATGCAGATCCTGAGACAGGCAACAAATTCGGGTGGCCTATACTGAACCATCAAGTCCAAATTCCTTCACTCATACATAATAATAGTGTAGGATTTTACAAGGTACTATACTGATGGCTTCCATGAACTGTAGTGTCTGTAAAAATCAGCAGAGCTTTTGTGGATCACGCCATGTTCAGATATGAACCCCTCTGATTTTTAATGTTTTTTTTTTACCAGACATTACATATCTGGCTACATAATCTGACATTACATATCTTATAGTTGAGATAACAGCATCTCAACTATAATAGAAATCAATTTTAAAAGAATTCTGATGCTCATGCATTTTTAACCTGATGTCAGCAGTGCATGATTAGAGAGGTCCGTGAGAATGATGTCAAGTATTGATGGCACATGATTCTGTTATCGGAGCATCTCTGCTCATCACTGCAAGGACCAAAAGCACATTTGCACATCTGGAGCGAGAAAGATCACATGACCCGACAAGAACTCATTGAAGGGCTATGGAGAGTCTCGGCCAGTAAATCAAGCCACCCTAAATGACATCAGCACCATATAATAATAAAGTATTAAAAAAAACGTATTTATTACTGGTTATATTCCACCCTGCTGAAGGACAGGGCAGGACAGAGTGTTCATCACTGCCTGTACTTATGACCAACATTCCAATATTAGGTAACAACACAACAGATGAACGCACCACGCTAGAGTGCTATAGCTTTCTCCGGAAAATAATGAAATCATTTCTCGGTTTGGCTGAAGATATGATCGATGCATCATTCAACCAGAGGCAGCACTAACCCCCCCCCCTTCCCCTCCCCGCACGCACACGCACACACACACACACAGCAACCTTTATTGGTTAGCACTCACCACACCCGCCCACCACAGCTATGATCCTGTCAGACCCATTCCCACCACTTACAGACACACAAGCCAAATACTCGTTGGCCTAACACGCGACTGTGAAGAGAAAGAACGATTCGATGTTAGTTCGTGTGTTCTGACCTTGGCTCCAGACAAACCTTTCCTGAAATAAACCACTGAACTGTGGTGTGACTCTGAGCAGGTTCATGCACTAGAAAATATGGGAGTGTGATCTCTCCAAAATACATTAATTTAGATCAGAAATGACTCAAACAAGAAAGAGGATATGGCATGTGGTACAGTAAGCTAACGTGCTTCGGCAGAAGATCACAGCAGTTTATCGGAGGGACTTAAACACGCTGCAGCAGGATTTATAGAACTATAGAGCCCTTGCCACCTTATTCGTTCTCAAAAGAACTTTGCAACTTTGTTTTCACAATCAGTTTCTCGGTAGTCTGGGAAAGCAGTCCAGAAAAATAAAAAGCAGAAAACACCCCATGATACTTCCAAGTCTTTCCTAGTTTCTAGAGTACAAGGATCAAACATCCATGACTAAGAACTTGAGAGACGTCATACAGCGCACATTTGTGGAAGCCTTATATGCAAAGTGTGTTTAACAAGCTCCATGCTACGTCTAAACACAAAGACAATCTACCTCTGGGCTTCCACGTGAAGTCGAAAGCCGTTCATCTAAAGCAGAATAGCAATGGCAAGACGTCAAAGAAATTAAATTTGAAAATCATTAAAACGTTTATCATCTTAAAAGATTTTTGGCTGAATGTGGTTTAGCTTACCGACGAAATACGCTGTTGCTCTACCAAGTATGAGAGGCAATTTAAACGCCCAGGCCTAACCACCAAACCAAAGGCCACGTTAAACTCTCAGGCAAAATACTAATGAACTCCCGTCGCTTGACTTTGATGGGAATTTCTGAAGTGGACGGGTTTTCACGAGTGAACCGCCGAGTGTTCAGTTGACCTGCACCACCACTTCATTCATATAGCTCGAGTGAATTCATTAATCAACATTAATCGATAATACTGAGTTTTATTTATTGAGTATTGGTGATGTATCTTGCAAAAAATTATGTTGAGTAACTGTCTTGTGTTTTCTAACCTATTACTCATTGGTTGAAATTTTATTTTATTGTATATTTATTTACCCACTGAAAATATTTCTATCTCGCACTAGGGTCCTCTTACAGTACATGTTGTATGTACAAACCTAGGGTTGTGTATTTAGTATTTTGAACAGTACACTGGCGTGAATCACTTTTTATCAGCAGGAATTCGGTCAACTTAAAATATCTTCCATTTATATCTGACATCGTCATCGAAACTACATTTTATTGCGGGATAGATTATGGTGGTAAATATGTCTCACTAATTTATTTAATTTACTCAACTTTGAATTTCTAGCGCTGAAATTATTTGCTTTGAAATTATGTATCTTAATTTTTTGCCTCTGATTTCAACTCTGATTTCAATTTTTCAGTGACTCATTTTCACTTGTATTTTTCAATGTTTAAAAATTCTGAATCAAAAATGTAACAAAAATGTAACTTCAGATGCTAAAATTCAGACGCCAAAATTCGCAGTACAAAATTCAGATTAAACATCCTGGACACTAAGGAAACTAATGCTTAAAACCCTGATTAAACAATCCCATTTAACACAATTTATTTTCTGTCTAAATAGCTAGATAGCTACCTTTAAATAGCATTTAGCTTAGCCGTGATATAAGAAGCGAAAAGTAAGCGATTTATCAAGGGTAAGGTAAATGATGCATTGTCTCAAAACGATTCCAAAAATAGACTAAACACAACCTGGTAAGAGACGCAGGGAATAACACTATAGGTCTTTAACTAGAAACGAGCTGTGTTATACAGTATCTCATTACATAAAATGGGACTGAATTAATAAAGCTCTTGTAGCTAGCTAGGAAATTAAGCCTTAGTTATCAGCCACCATAGATTTGAGACAGGCTAGATTGCTTATACTTAGTGTCCTGGATGTTTAATCTGAATTTTGTGCTGCGAATCTGAATTTCCTCAAATTACATTTTTGATTCTGAATTTTTTAACATTGAAAAATACATAAGTTGAAATCAGAGGCAAAAAATTCTGATACATAATTTCAATGCTCAAAATTTCAACACTAGAAATTCAAAGCCATTTCAATTTCAAAATCTAGTGAGACAGATTTGCTTTCATAATAGACTGACAGGCTTACATACAGGCGTAGTCGGGGAAGGAGGAATCTCATCCCCTCCATTTATAACCTAGAAATCCGCTCGGTGTGTTTAACCTTGACAGACACAATAAATCCTGAGGACAGATGAAGCTGGCAAAATAATGGGAAACAAGAGGTGAAAGTTATAACCCTAACCTGAGACGATGAACGGGGTGCCCATGGGCTGTTAATTTTTCTGGGAGGTTAGTAACTGTGACACTAGTATTCCGGCTGGCAGCAATTTCATTAAATGGTCAAAGAGAAAGAAATGGAAACTGAACTTCTTCTATGCCAATATTAGTATATGTTTCCACAGGTCTGATCAGCCCCAGTCTTCCAGAGCCGTGCAGTGTACTGTTTCGCCATGCAATACAGAAGCGCCAGGTCCTAATTGGCTACGTGCAGAACCCACAGAGGCCGTAAATCATGGCTCGTGCATGCTTGACTGTTTTTGCCAGAAGAAAACCATGCGCTCACATCTGAAAACCGGCCTGTTCAAAACAGGACTGGGGATTTCTGCCTTATTACCTTTTGCCTCATTGCTAATAATTACTTAGAAAATGTAATTAAAGTTATGTGTGGCCTTCACACTGGCAATAACAAAGCATCACGCTACAAATGTCCCAGTTCTTGTGATTTGCTCGCGTTTTGAAGCTGTTTTGCGTGCAGTGTCATCGCCTTGTTAGACTATGAAACATTGTTTTGTGAGTCCTGCCATCTATTGAAGTAATTTATTGGCTAATTAAAGTAACACATCCACTTCCACACTTCCATATCAAGAATTGTATAGTAATTACAACAGTATATTTCTCAGTTAGAATAGAATTGTATAGTTATGTATTATGACAGCATATTTCTCAAAGTTAGTATAGAGCACAGCAGTGAGCTGGGCAAAAGCCTGAATTATTTGAAATTGTCTGCAAAGATCACCAAACCAGTTAAACCAAACCACTGCTATACGTGCAGTTTTTCTCTGGCTGTCAGTGCAGAGGTTTTCAGTGCAGTTACTGTGGACACACCTCAACTAGACAACCAAACTCATCAGGTGTAGTCTCAGTGCCCTGATTACCTTCCCTAATGTGCTTTGTACTGTCACAACACACAGTCCTAAAGTAAAGAATCCATGCAGGACCCTATGTCGTGGTCACCCTGACCACCACTGCAGTGAGACCTGATACAGTGTGAAGTTGTTTGTTTGTTAGGATGCAGTGTGAATATTCAAAGATGACTAGAAAATGTACTGCACATTTTCAAAAGATACAAGGCCCAGGTTTTGGATACTAAAATCTGGTTCTATAAATGCTCTTATGAGGCTTTCTCTCAAACATCTGGTTCTGTGTTCTTCAATATCACCGTATCAGCCAACAGTTGCTGCTTAAAAGCTTCGATTGAAAAGGAGTTTCACAAATCAGGTGAAATAGATATTCCCCAACACTGTCATTCAATCCGCACTTGAACTGACTGGGAGGGTAGATCACAGCCAGACTTTAAAATCCAACTGTATGCACTGGATTCATGCACCATATGGGAACTGTGGGGACAGGTCATCATGTGCACGCTTTCAAAGCATACTTGTCCCCAACCATAGATTTGGATTAATATGACTTGGTAAGGCAATTAATAAAGAGGACCAGTGAGCTGACCACTGCTGGTGGTCCAGATCTGCTGCAGCAGGTGACTGCTGTAGTCCTGGGTGGCCCCAGACTTCGAAAGCTTTCCCTTAAGTATAGTGGACAACAACCAGTAAACAGAGGATATGCGAGTAGTTGGGTTCTTTTGTGCTGTTTGCTGTTGAATTTTTTAAATTAAATTACTGAATAGATCAATCAATATGCGCTGGGCACATGAAGCTTGGGATTCAGGGTTAGGGTTAGGGTTAGAGTTAGAATTAGAGTTAGGGTTAAGGTTAGGTATGTTCATTAACATACATGCCCACCTGGGGCTCCTACACAGCCCCGATGTAGTCTGCTTTGCTGACATGAAAAATAAATGCAAAACAGAAACGTCTGATTCAGAAGTATGTTCTCAGAAACCTTTTAAAAGTGAGACACATTTTCTCTTTGACCACATCTCCTGTTTCTAACACCAGTCTAAACATTATAGGGGAGATACCTGGACAAGATGACACACACCACAGAAGATGAGATTACGTAAGCCATAGGGTGCACATTCAATCACAGGAATTACCCTGCTGCAGAAACAGGCCAGTCTCACAGCCTTCGTTTTGTTAGAGCTGGAATGTGAACAGAACGGGAGGGTCTGGCGAGGGGCCAGCATTGTAGGGCACCCGGTGCATTACAGTGGGCTAACACGCCGCCGCTCGGTGTGTTGCTAGGCGTCTGCTCCCACAGCCCTGGGCGAAGCTGATACCCTCCAGTCAGGCAGTACAGCATGCACACACTCCATGAGAATGTCCACACACAAGCATTACATTGGAATTACATTGACACACTGCAAGAGGAGGAGGGGGTGACTGCGTGCTCCGAGGTGAGGGGAGGGGATTGATATTGTTTGCAGAGTGGGCTGAATAAACGTTGATGCAGAATGGTGCAGGGTGCACAGAGACATCAGTATCCTTCATCACAGCCAACTTCAACCACAACACAAAGAACTTAAGGCATAAACCACAAAAACAAGGGCTGGTGAATTCTCAATAGCATCAGCTCTCAAAACAACATCTGTCAGACAGATGGAGAAACCGTGAGGGCTAACTGCCTGTTAGAGGGGTGTGACTTCCAGACCTATGCGGCAAGCGTCAAAATGAGAGTGTGAAATATGTCACCATGGAGCATTAGCACAGTGCGTGAAGTCCAGGATGAGCTGCACACTGGGATGGGAATCATGTCTTCCACAGGGTTTCTTGGCCAGGAATGAAAGTTTGAATATGTCAACATGCATTTCACATTTCTGACACTCAAATTGTGTTATGTATTAAACGGTAAAGCTGATAAGAGAGCAAATCTTACTACCTAAAAGATGAGCTGATCTCTTCAGTACAGGAAGAGGAAATATGACTGTGTGCAAATGTGAAGGAAAGTCCTATAGGTAAGCCAGACAACACAGTATTGTATAAATGAGTTTTATATATATCATACAATAAGGTCTAGCAGGCTGCTTACAGAGTATGTTGCACAGGTATACACCTCACATCTTTACAGTTTACAAGTCCTAGACATGTTTGGTCATACACAGCTGTAGGTCAGGGGTGTTCACTCCTGGAGATCTACCGTGGATAGTTCAGCTCCAACCCTATTCTAACGCAACTCATCCAGATAACCATGTCCTTCAGTAGCATCTTCAAGTCAGGTGTGTTAGACTAGGGTTGGAACTACACTCTGCAGGGGGGTAGATCAGCAGGACTGGACGTGGGTGTCCCTGCTGTAGATAGAGGATTGTTGTGTTGAAGTCATCCAGGGCAGTGCTAAGGAACAGAGATGCTCTGTAAGAAATAGAGCTTCTGAGAGATCTAGAACGACCTGGGACATTCAGATATTTCTTTTAATGCCCAACAAGCATTTCCTTAAATGATATCAAAATATCTCTTTTTATGACCACAGTCCCTTGGCACATAAACTCATAAATTCCAGAATGTGTCCACGAATGCAAGGCTGAGTGGCATTGCTGTTCTGCTGCAGTCAGCTCTGAGAAGCTAAAAACACCAGGCAGAAGTACAAATCATTCTCGCATTTCAAGTATTTCTATTTTAGCATACAAATGTACTAGCTTCTAAGAAACATTAACCTCTGTGGAAAAACTACACAATCTATTTTTTGTAATAGGAATTATAAAAATAAGTGTCTCTCTGGCTTATTCAGAATATTCAAAATGCCCCTTTAGATTTGCATAAACGTTTGACTGGGTCCTCGTCTTCAGACATCATTCTCATAAGCCTATAGAAAGATAAGCAAAAACATACGTGTCTTGGAGACAGACGTCAAACAAATTCAACCACTAATAAGAATAATAACTGGTAATTACCATGAAAACACTCTTTAATATGTGAACATGCCAAAGATAAACGTAAGTGGAAAAATTATGGTGTATGAATTGCTGTCCAATCCAGTGTTTTATTTGTGTCTCCATCTTTATTTGTGTGTGTGTGTGTGTGTGTGTGTGTAGATGAAGCTGAAGCCTGTACCACAGTCATGATGATAGTAAAGACAGCATGTGTGTGACATTTAATAGAATGGAATGCTGTCTTTACTATCGTCATGACTGTGGTATAGGCTTTAACTTCATCTATACACACACACACACACACACACACACACACACACACACACATGCTGTCTTTACTATCATCATGACTGTGGTACAGGCTGTGACTTCATCTATACACACACACATTTACACAGCATGCCTCCCCAGTAACCACAGTAGGGCTGGCCTGATGTTTCACTGGCCACACGTCCCAAGCTACAATGTGTTTGTTTCTAACCACAGCCTGATTTGGTGGGAGCGTACGGCTAACAGATGTCTAGCAGTTTCTTCCCATAATGTCCTGCAAACGGATTTGTCAGTCTTCGCATGGTCCTGCTTCCTTGGCACACACAAAGGTGAGTAGAAAAGCTCACCTGAAAACACAGACCTCTTGTTGGCATCTCTCCTTCCTCTCGGGCTACCTATATGTAGCCAAAGACAGAGACAGAGAATGAGTTTCTTATGTTAGTACTTCATCAAATTTTCTGTTTTGAGTATTTGCATGTTGGGCAAAAGGGCCAACTTCCTTAACCTGTAGCAGGAAAACATCACATATTATTATCGGTTAATCAATCCTTAGCAATTAAACAATCATTATTAGCAAATAATAATAATCATCACATAAACCCATCCCCGAGCTGATTTTCACTGGCCCTAACCGGACTCCCTTAGCTGGACTCCCAGGATTTAAAAACACTACAATTTCTTTTAGGGATTGATTTTTACACTTTTTTTCTTTTTCTGTTATCACAACCTTAAACTAACAAAGTAAGAACAAGTTCATAGGTACAGTAAAATGGCTTACTTTCCAGTGCCAAAGTGAATAAGCACACTGGTGTTATCTGTTCAGGAGAGGACTGCTTGTCAATTACCTTAATGTAGTCACAACCCAACAACAGCCATTACTTTCATAGTGAGAAATACATAATTTATACACAAAAATCACAAAACAGAAACCAGACTGAGGGATGAGAGACCCTGACACTAAAACCTGTATGTGTGAGTCTATATCCCCCCTAGTTCCATTTGTAAAATCTTCCCTTTTCTGAGGTCACAACGCTGGTAAGAGTGAATCAAACCACAGTGCAGGAGAGAGAAAGGCCTGCAATCATATTTTGGGGGATTAGTGGTTCCCCCCATTGTGGTTTTACTCTAGAATAACAGGAAATGGTCATGAATCTTGCCCTTTTGCTTTGTGTTGGCTTGGCTCAAGCTTAATAACAAGACCTGGCACAGGTGCTGTTGTTGAAGAGGAAAACTATGGCAGCCCCTGCTGCTGAAGAAATACTAGACAGGCTGACCAGGCCAGGCTGACCAAGCCCTTTCCTGGTGCCAGTATTTTGCCTGGCAGTGCCAAGCCTGGTTTCCCCATGCATCACATGTAAAACCAGTGTAAAACCAGTGTAAAACCAGAGTAAACCATTGTAAAGCCAGTGCCCCCTGACTTCTACTTTTCCAATGCATTGCGATTTCTGATCAGGTAGCAGATTGGCTAATCTGCTAAATTGGTCAAATGCTTAAATTTCATTGGTGAATATTTCCCCATTTTGGCAAAGAGACAATTAAGGTGAGATAAGAAGATGCTATTATAATATTTAATTAAGGTGAGATGAGAGGTCCGGGAAGAAAGACCCCACCTTGGCTCTAAGCACAGACTGCTATGGTAATTTTTTTTACAATGCTGTTTATATAAACACCCTGCCAATTGTCCAAACACACAAGCAAGTGATACACATGGAGGCCAAACTCTGGTGTGTGAAACCTTGTTCCCGCCCCACACAGACGGTCAGTTGTTATTCAGGATTGTGAATCGTTGTCACAGACAGTCAGTTGTTATTTAGGACTATGAGGTGTCCTACCAGCTGTGTGGACCTTTCTGACACCTGATTATTGTGCTTTGCTGGCATTGTTATGTGGTGACATTTGATTGGTCAGTGTTAGAAAAATGTGTTCTTGGTGAAGATAAGCCTGAAGGAAGTGTAGCCCTGGGGGTGGAGGATGTTGGAGTTGGAGTGGAGCTGAGTGGAGGTGGTGGAGCCGAGTGGAGCTGGTGGAATGAGGTTTGGAGAAATCTCTCCCTGACCTGTGCTCTTTCTCTGTTCCCCCTCTCTCTCTCTCTCATTACATTATGTAAATGCAAATATAAAAGTAGACAGTCACCAGACTGAATAGCCAACAACAGTTTTACGGGATTCCAATGGTGATTCCTTGTAATGAATCCAATCTGTTGTACAGGTTTACTAGGTTAAACTATAAGCTATGGTAGCAGAATGGTTAATCCTCTGACAAAGTTGGCATTTTTTAGCATTAACTAACTTTTTAAAGTTGGCCATGATGTATGCTGGAATATGCAGTTGAATCTGCTCTTTCTTTTTGTTTGTTGTCAAATGGGGCAGTCATGGTCTTATGACCGGTGGGTCGTGGGTTTGACTCCCAGGATAAGCAGCGCAGGGCAAGTAAACACATCAACAAAAGCTACTACACGTGTACGTATGTGTCACGCCCAGCTCCGCCCCTTCCTCTCAATCCTGTATTTTGGTTCCTTTTAGCCCCGCCCAGCCTCCCTGTCATTTCCTTGTTTATTTCTTCCATGTGCTGGTGTTTTCATTGTCAATGTGTTCCCTCTTGCTCCTGTGTAACTCCGCCCTCTCATTAGTGTTCCCACCTGTTTCTAGTTTATCCCTAGTTAGTTTGTGTATTTACATCCTGTCCTTTGTCTTGTTCAGGGCTGGTTATTGTGAGGAGTAAGTTTTGTATCTCTGCGCAATGTTGTTAGTCTCTTTTCTTGTCTTACTCTCCCAGTTTGTTTTTTCTTTTTGTATTGTTATGGATATTTGTATTGGCTCTGCAACCCTTGCTAGCGACCATGACTCTGATATTGGATTTGCCCTTAATAAAGGTCGCTCTACTCAGCACTTGTGTCTGCTTCCTAATTGCTCCACGACGGCACCGGCATTACAGTAAAGAAGAGATGTGAAAGGCAGTGTGGGGCCAGCGCTGTGATTTAACACATCATGTGACTATTGGACTAATTGATCCTGGTGGATGCTGTGCAGTGGGTGTGTGTATAGTTTATGGTGTGTGTACAGTCTATGGTGTGTGTATAGTTTATGGTGTGTGTACAGTTTATGGTGTGTGTACAGACTACTGTGTGTATAGTTTATAATGTGTATAGTCTTCCCTCAATCACAAATCCGCTCCCATCAATCACACATCAGCTCCCCTCAAACCTGATCTATTATTTTAGAGGGAAGAGTGCTCAAATGTCCTTATTAATAATGTCTATAATACATTTTATTAATAACGCACTTTACATTTAAACAATCTCAAAGTACTACAGAGAAATATGAAACATTTATATATAATAATAGTATAATAAAAGCAGAAATGTTTTAGGCCCTTTTTTAAAATGATTAATCGACTGCAGCGCCCTCAGATGGTTGGGAAGGGCATTGCACAGACAAGGCGCAGTGGTGGCGGCCCGGTCCAGAGTTAAGTTCTGGGGATGTGGAGAAGATTTGTACTTGTAGAATGAGAGTTTTATGGGTAAGTTCTATTAATCTGTTGTTAGTCTAATAATTAATCTTCAATGTCCTTATTAATAATGCATATTGATGTCATTAAAAACTCTCTTTCATGCCAAATCATAGATTAAATCAATCAGGACTGTGAATAATAGAGAAACTCACTTATTCACTAATCAAAGCCATCTAGCATTCCTTGTAATGAGATATTATGACAGAGAGAGAGAGAGACAGAAACATAGAGAGAGAGAGAGAGAGAGAGAGAGAAAGAGGGAGAAAAAAAACAGAAAGATAACGAAGTCTGAGAGAAGGACTAAGAGAAAGTCAAATAGAGAGAGTGAGAGAGATCACCTCATCTCTTGATTGTGTTGACTACACAGCACAGCAGGACGTGAATGTTTGGGAGAGCTGTAGTGAACTCACATGGGTCGTGTTCTGGAGGCTCGACACCGTCACTCTCAGCGTCACCACGAACCAGCCATGGCTGCCGCATAGCCTGCAGCTGCCGGTAGAACTCATCCTGCACACACACACACACACACACACAGCAATGACTCTATTTATAGAGGTGTACAAAGCATACAGTGTTTCAGGATAACCCTTGAGAGCCTCAGTATACCAACAGTTCCAAACTCCCAGAAAAGCAGGAGTCCTCAGTGGAAAGAGTTTGTTTTTTCTTATTTGCTTAGACACTTTTGGAAAGCAGTCACATGTCCACAGGAGTTAACACTGTTACTGCATCTCTTAGAGTCTTAAACACAAAGGTATCACACATCTTACTGCAAAATGCAGTGAATCCTGCTCCAGATAGAACACTAACACTAACCCTAAAACTAACACTAACCCTAACCCTAAAACTAACACTAACACTATAACTAACACTAACCCTAAAGCTAACACTAACCCTGAGTGTATGTATGTATATATATGAGAATATATATGTATGTATATGTATATGAGTGTATGACTGTGCTTCAACAGTGCCTCAACGTGTGATTGTGTATGTGTATGGGAGTATGTTTGAGTGTGTGTATGTGGGTGTGTGAGAGTCTGTGATTGTGTATGTGTTTGGGAGCATGTTTGTGTGTGTGAGTGTGATAGTATATGTGTATGGGAGTATGTGTGTGTGTTTGTGTGTGTGTGAGTCTGTGATAGTACATGTGACTATGTGTGTGTGTGTGTGAGTCTGTGATAGTGTATGTGACTATGTGTGTGTGTGTGTGTGAGTCTGTGATAGTACATGTGACTATGTGTGTGTGTGTGAGTCTGTGATAGTGTATGTGACTATGTGTGTGTGTGTGTGAGTCTGTGATAGTGTATGTGACTATGTGTGTGTGTGTGTGAGTCTGTGATAGTGTATGTGACTATGTGTGTGTGAGTCTGTGATAGTGTATGTGTATGGGAGTATGTTTGTGTGTGTGTGTGTGTGTGTGTGTGTGTGTGTGTGAGAGACAGGATCACCTCTGACAGTGCATTGCGCAGACTGAAACTGTCCATGGTGCTGAGCCCAGGTGGAGTTAGCAGAGGTCGTGTTATCTGCCCCGTAGGCGTGACGGGTCTGCTTCGGGACCGCCCATAGACACGCTCCGTGTTACCATGACTACCGATGGGCAGGGACCGCATCATAAGGCTGTTGGGGGTCAGGGGCCTGCCGGCTGTCCGCACTCCGCTGGGAGTCTGGGCCCTGCTGCTGGGGTTGCTGGGAGGTTGTGTCCGTCCCGTGACCAGGGACGTGGGCTTGGTGTTCAGCAGAGGCAGGCTGGGAGACTGTGGGCGGGAGCTGAAGCCCAGGACAGGCAGTGAGCTGCTGGGGTTGGTGACGCTGCTGGGGTTGGTGAGGCTGCTGGGGACAGTGGTGGGACTCCAACTCAGCTTTCCCTGCTCCGTCAGCTTGGCCAGGTCCTTCTCCACCTCTGCAGACACACATACACACAGGGCAAAGGGGTTAGCAGCAGAATAGGGTTATATGTTTGGGTTAGGTGTTAAGGGTAGGGTTCGTTGTTACGGTTTGGGTTCGTTATTAGGGTTAGGGGTAGGCTAAGACAGCAGCCATTCCTGAGGGAGCTGAGCACTTGTGTTGAAGCTGATGTGTTAGAAAAAAAAGATCAGGGTCCATAAGAGTCCAGGAGCAACAATCCCCCCATTGGGTTTAAGAACAGAACTCAGAAGAACTTCTAGATGAAGATAACTGATAATGGAAAAAGCTAAGCAGTGTAAAACAAACACTCCTCCCATCTGCCTGTGGTGATAAAGAGGACCATTCCCGTCCTGCAGATATTCCATCCATCTGAGAGGATCACTTCCTCATGTTTGTTCCCCAGGGTTTTTAATAGTAGTGGGCAGAAGTATTTACTGGTTGTGTAAATTGTGTGAGAGGTTGCTTCCTTCGCCCACATTCAAAACACACTTAATGAAGCCATGTGTGCAGCAGTACACTGCAGCCCTGAAATCTGCGTGTTTGCTTTGTTAGGTGTTTGCATGTTTGTGTTTGTACTCTGTTGCTAAAGTCTTCAGGAGGAACATCTGGGTTACTCAGATTTTTTTTTTTTATGTGACCAGAATATCTGTTTTTGGTTTTCATTCGTGCAAATACCCTATTCTCAAATCTATGAGTCACATGTAGTGTGCAGACGTGTCTTATAGTCACACCCCAGAGTGACGTCTGTAAACCTTCACTTCCTCATTGCTAGTAAACACTTATGTTGTCAGAACAAGACTGCGTGGACAGGATTTTTCCAGGCTCAAAAATCTCATGTATGTATTTCAGATCACAAGTCCACACATGTAAAGCCAGACTCCTGTCTCAGGGAAATAAGCCACTTTACAGCATCCCCTCCAGAACTCGCTTCTGACAAACTGCACTCTATGGCATGAATGAATGAATGAAAATTTGATTTATATTGCATATATATATGGCTGCTTAGACTGTCGTGCCTGTTTAATGAAAGAAAACCAAAGCTCTGAAAAAGCCCTAGTCATTATAAAATATATTAGATAATTTGCATAAATTAGATAATGGTCAGCCCCCACACAGTTTCACTTTACCAGATCTGGCCCTCATTGCAAAACATTTGGACACCCCTGCTCTAAACTAACCCCATCAACCTTAAACATGTCTAAATGTGTTTATCAATTCAGTCAAATGATGTATCACAGCATGATATTGTGGGGAGAGGGAGCAAGGCCTGTGTAATGTGAATATCATACATAATTTCTCCCAATGGAGAAAAAAAAGTTCCCTCAGCTATAGCAGTAGAGAATACAAATGTCCTGCTGTTATAATGTGGACTCTCTAATTATAAACAAAAAACTAGTCTAAAGATTTAGTTCACCACATAATTGAGGTGAAAAAATGAGATAAAAGCAAAGTTCTAGCTTCACAGAAAACATTAACAGCTAATTTAGAGATGAAAGAAGCAACTGAAGTTGGTCTAATTTCTCACCCATTCGGATTAGATGAAAAGAGGCAGGAAAATAAATGCCATCTGACTGGCTCATGGGGATTCTACCCAGAATACAGTGGGGATACTCCCCCTTAGCGTCTTAATGTGGCCAAATGTCAACTGACCAAATCACAAACATCCACACATGGACACACACACGTGCACAAGCACACACACACACTCACCCACCAAATTACACACAAAAATACATACACAAACACACAGGGTCTCGGTATGGTACAATGTAATGATGTTTAAACACCATAGAAACAGTAGGTTTGGCCACTCAGACAGAACAGTGTGATAACTGGAGTTTGACTGCCAGACTGCACGCACCTCTCAAGCTCTGCAATGGATGTGAAATCCAGAACACACACGAGCTGTCTGAATCCAAGACCAAACTGTCTGAGTACAAACTTGTCTGAGTCCAGATAACCCGTGTCACAGATTTAGAAGAATCTGTAATTCCAGCCGTCTGTAGGGGAGCGTGATGTTTGTCATCATCCCACCGCATGTACCCAACGATACAGCTTTAGGGTCAAAGCCTCAAAACACACATGAACTACAGAAAAACTAAAGAGAATCATGATTATATATTATTGAATGTTTTGATTATATATTATATATCATGAAAACTTACTTGTTTGATCTAGCATTTGGTAATTAATGTGCCCCTTTAGATAAGGTAACAGATCCAGGGGTTTATGGGTAAAGGGTTTTTATGGCAAACTGGGGCGCTGGTGCTGTCATCCTATCACTGCACGCGGTCACTCAAGTTTGTCGACGGTGTAGTGGATGGATGCCAGTGTCTCAGGATGCTCCCAAGTCTGTGTTACCTTCTGGTTCTGCCCTTTAGCTAGGCTGTAATAATTTAATTGCCGGAGTCGCTGCCACACTCCAGAAATGCTTACATTTACTTTGTCTAACATATTCCATATAGAACTAATTGTCCCTCTTCTTCCCAATGGCTGCCCGAGAAATACCGGGACAAGGAAACACGAGCCTTTCCCGTTACCCACCCCATACAAGCATCTAGGAGATGGTCTGGCTTGCCAGTAGATGTGCCGATGCCGTGGTTGGATGTGCCATTATCGCAAGAGGACGTGCTGATGCCAACTCCCACCTGAGGCTCATCTACTCTGAAGGGACTGTGACTACTCGGCCTGGAAGTAGAATCATAACTACAGGATTATATCTGGACTATACATGAACTGTGAATGTGGACATTGCTAGCGGGCCACCCAATGGAGGATGGGTTCCCTTTTGAGTCTTGGTCCTCCCAAGGTTTCTTCCTAAATTCCTGCCATCTTAGGGAGTTTTTCCTTGCCACTGTCGCCTTTGGCTTGCTCATTAGGGATCTGGACCCACACAATTTGTAAAGCCGCTTTGTGACAACATGTGTTGTAAAAAGCGCTATATAAATAAAATTGAATTGAATTGAAAATTGAATATCGATTGTATACAGATTATATACAGATTGTTTTTAATTCGTTTTGCTGTTTTCTTGCCAGCTTAGCCCCCCTGTTAGGATCAGCCTGTCCTTCCTCTGTCCATGCAGAATGAAAAGAGTCCAGATGACCCATGTCCAAACTGTCTGTGTCCAGGTGACCCATGTCCAAACTGTCTGTGTCCAGGTGACCCGTGTCCAAACTGTCTGTGTCTGGGTGACCCGTGTCCAAACTGTCTGTGTCTGGGTGACCAGTGTTCAAACTGTCTGTGTCCAGGGTGGTTGCTGCGTCTGCAGCTGCTCATTCGTCTCAGATGTCTCCAAAAAGTTGCATAACAGAATATAACAATCTGTGGATGAACTCAATCATGCCACTCACATGTTAACCAGCCTGGGGTGGTTGTTTTTATTTAGCCAATCACAGGCTTAATTAACTGATCACAGGTTTAATGAGCCAATCACAGGTTTAATTAGCCAACCACAGTTTAATTAGTCAGTCTCAGATTTAATTAGCCAATCACAGCTTTAATTAGTCAGTCACATGTTTAATTAGTCAATCACAGACTTTCTTCACCATATTTAAATGCATGTGAGGGACTGGTGAAGACTTTCTCTCTGATGTGACAGACTGCGGTTGGGATCAAGAGGCAGGCTGCTCAAGCTATGTGTATATGTGTGTTTCTACAGTATGTGTGTATAATACCCACCAGCGAGGTGTTTGCCCATGTTTTCCAGTTCTTTGGAAAAGAGCAGGTCCTCCAGCTGTAGCGTCCGCCTCTGTGTCTGCGGACTTGTGCCTCTCACTGACGTCAGGTCTGACGCCCTGGGAGGGTACCGCTGGTGCACACACACACACACACACAAAGAGAGAAAATGAAAGAGAACAGAGAGCAGTCATATCGGTTATAATGAGTGGCTATTATTATTTTAATGGTTATTAGAAGACACTAGGAGACCACAGAGTTCCTGGCAGAGTTTGAGTTTGTGAGCAGCGCACTCGACTGTCAGTAGTGGCTGAGCAGACAGATTTAGAAGGATCTGTAATTCCAGGCGTCTGTAGGGGAGCGTGATGTCTGGCGTCCTCCCACCGCATGTATGTACACAGCTTTAGGGTCAAAGCCTCAAACACACATGTGAACTACAGAAAAACTAAAAAGAAGCATGATATATATTTATATCAAGAACAGCTCGACCAAACCACAGATTGTTTTCATTTGTTTTGCTGTTTTCATGCCAACTTTTCATGCCCCTCACAGCAGGCCCTGTGAGGTCAGCCTGCCCGTCTGCCCATTTTTAAGTTGCTTGAAGGCTGTGTGTTTGAGAAAAGAGTTCAGCCATGCCTTCCTAATTCTGCAGACAAAAACACACTCAAATACTGTCAGAGCTGAAGAAAGACCACTGCATGTGGAGATCTCCGTCACCCCAGGCTGATGGGCCACCAACTGCTGACTATTACTGTCTGGCTTAACTCTCCATACGTGTCTTCCACTCTGTATGTGCACATGTGATGGTGTGAGACAGTCAAACTGATCAACTGAAGGGAGCTGCAGTCCCATAATGCAGTTCAAACTAAGCTTTAATGACAACCTGATGAGATAATGGTGTTTCATGCAAAGCATGCATAAAATGTTAAAAAAATAACTAGATGCTAGAAAAATATGTACAATGTAAAATAAATATAAGGACCATTCAGTACCAGAACAAGCCAATAAGGAGTTTCAGCAAAACAGCTCAGGTTGTTTCAGTATATGCACATTTTGAAACACACATCATCTTGATCTGTGATCTTGTATGAAATCAAACTCATGAGAAACCTTTAGGCTGTAATGACTGAACAGTGACTGAGGAAAAAATTATCTGCTCTTACCAAAGAAAGTCAAAGGGCACAAATGTGTTCTAATTGAATCCAGGTCCCCTAGAGCCACATGGGGACTCTTACTAAATCTGTTTCTATGAAGCCTGAACACCAGGCCAAGGTGACAAAGTTCCTGCTGACAACCTTAGACATGACAGCTGAGAGGTAGTGAGGGTGTACAAGAGCTCCTCCCTCCAGAGCTGTGTGGGACTCTGGAAAGCATCCACTGTTCTATGGATCCTGTGAACGTGGATGCCGTATAATTTGAGGGTCCTGATCCTGCTGGAGGGGAATGTTGTGAAGGAGCTGGCCTTGCCGCCATGCCTGCTCCTGTGATGTCATCCAGCAGGGCGTCTCCAGGCGACGGAGGCACAGGCCATATGAGTGTAAAATTGCAGATGCTATTGCCAGGGATCACACAGACATGCCACTGCTTTACAGTCACTAATGACGAACACATCCACACCACCATCCCCATGGTGCTGTACTGTCACATCCACTCCGCCATCCTGCATGTGTGTGTGTGAACACACACACACACACACACATTTGCAAACACATAAACGTGCACTCAGCAGACTCACACATGTGCGCACACACACACTCACGCATGCAAAAGAATACTTCAGGCATAACCCTAAACAAACTTACAAGCACTCCCAGTATAGTGTCTACACACATGGAACCCCATGCTTCACTTCAGCCCTCTCTAATGTTGTAGTATGTGTCTGCATTTACAGTAACAACAAGCAAATCTGATGTACAGAGTTTCCATAACTGACTAGTCCATCTAGGACATGAGGGAGGTGGACTCCACTGCTCCTGACTGGATTACAGATTGTTGCAGAAGAGCCATTTGAGGGCCAGGAAGAAGTTGCTTTGTTTATCCAGAGACTTTAGCTGACACTAAGCACTCCAGCAATTTTGACCTGTTCAGTCCTAATTAACAAGCATGATGAATAAAATGTCCAAAGGTCAGAGTTAGGGTTAGGTTCATTCCTAAACGTATATATGTTAATATTGAAATTGCTGATGTTGCAATCTCTGATCATTTTGGTGTATTTTTCAATATGTCAGCATGTATTAGAACACTCAGTGAAAAGCACGCAATAACCAAGCGTTATCTTTGTGCTGGAAGTGCCGTGGCCTTCACGGACTTAATATAGCCCTCCTTTCTCAGAAACTGGGATTGAGTTAGTTGAAACACACAGAATTAGAAATTGTATTGATGTTGTGGCACCAAAGGTAACTAAAATGATTTCTGGTACAATTGAGGAACACTCTATCTGTTTTAAAACTTAAGCAAGATTGCAGGCAGGCTGAGAGGCATTGGCGAAGGTCAAGATTGGAATTTAATATTATATTATATTTGATATTTATTTGATATTTGATATATATATATTTATATCTTAATCCCACAGTTCTCAATAATTATCTACCTAACCTTCATTTTCATGGCAAAATCATTGAAAAAGTTGTGTCAACCCAATTGAATGAGGATCTTAAAGCAATCCAAATAAATGATTTTCAGTCTGGTTTCCAAGCCCTCCACAGCACTGAAACAGCACTAGATAAGGTAGTAAATGATCTAAGATTGTATAACGCCATAAGCAATAAGGGGGCAGACACACATTGAGAAGAGCGAGATTTAATAGGGGCAAATCCAGAGTCATAATCCTTTAAACATTCAGGGGTCAAAAAGCCAGGTTGTCCAGAGAGAGTTACATGATTGACACAAATAAAAGGGTTAGATATGATAAACACGACATCTACAGAACACAAGAAAACACTGAGCAGAACGGGTGTACGTTCAACAAACGCAGCCATTTTGCTCAGTCTCTCATGTTCTGTACACATTGCGTTCTGTAGACTTTCTGTAGAGAGAAAGACCAGCCTACCAAAGACACAGTGAGAGAATGAGACTCTGGTGAGGTTTTTTTTTGCTGGGAAATAGCTCAGGCTCCTTCAGTGCAGTTTCAGCCATTTGTATCTCAACGGTTAGAAACAGCAGAACCAGAAACAGGAAATCAGAAACAGCAAACGCCCTAGCGCTGTGGGTGCAGGTTACTCTGCACGGGATAGGCAGGTTATTGCAGATATTTTCTGGTTGCCTTGAGAACCCCAATGAGCGCCAAGAGTCCACCCCCCTTGACCTGTGTTTCATGGAGGAGCGACCCACAACACAAGGTGAGGTTGGAGGGTGTGAGCAGGCAGATAAGCCAGAACTAATCTCTTGGCTGTCTCCCAAATGCCAGAGCAAGCTCCCTACACCTAGGGTGAAAGGACGCAAGCATGGTAGGAGACGCTGAGAGGGGAAACTGTCTAGGGTACCCCACGATCCAGAGGAAGTGGCCATCCCTCACACCTGTACTCCACTCACTGCACTGGTTACCTGTTAGTTTTAGAATGGGTTTGAAGGTTCTGGTGATGGTTTTTAAATGTCTTCATGACCTTGCTCCTCTTTACCTTAGTGAAATGATAGTTAGATATGTTTCAGTCAGCAAACAGCAATCTACTGGTGATTTCTAAAACCCAGATAAAGATTGGAAAGGGTGCTTTTAGACAACTATGGCCCAAAGCTTTGGAACTCTCTTCCTGGGGAGCTCAGAGACATTTCATCCCTGTAGAGCTTCAAGAATAGCCTCAAAACATTCCTGTTTAGATCAGAATATAGTTAGGGAACTTCAATGGTTTATTATTTTATCATTTTATTACATCATTTTACTTCATTACATTGTATGTTTGTTTTTCTTCTAATTATTTTAACAGTTTTGCCATTTTATTATTTTATTACATTATTTTATTGTTTATTTTCTTCTATTTATTCTGTAAAGCAGTTTTGAGTTGCATGTATGTATGAAAGCTACTATACAAATAAAGATTATTATTATTATTATTATTATTATTATTTTTAATGATCAAAAGGAGCAAACCCACAAGAGACAAGACAATCCCACAGAAGACAAGAAGACAAACCCACAGAAGACAAGCATGTCAGGCTTTAATGAGCACCAGCAGGTGAGCTGAAACAATCCCACTCACCTGTCCAGAACAGACTAGTCTGGTCACCATGGCGCTGTTTAACCTCTACTACCCTGAAGCTTCTTTCATTCCTTTCCAAGACTCACATGCCAAAGTAAAGAGAGCATGTCTCAGCATGAATGTGTCAGTGTGTGTGTGTGTGTGTGTGTGTGTGTGTGTGTGTGTGTGTGTGTGACTGTGTGTGTGTCTATCTCTAGGCTAAACATCTCTGAATGGTATTGTTTACTGTATGATATGCTTTCCCTGGGGCTTTGGAGTCTAAGCTGCCTGGAAGAGGGGTGGGTGCGTTTTGCCTCCCCACTGCAGATGAACATCGTCGGGACGAGACAAGGTCTCATGCCCTTGGAGCTGCCAGCAAGTCTGGAGCCTGCCTGCAAGTCTGGAGCCTGCCTGAAAGTCTGGAGCCTGCCTGCATCTGCTCACCACACCACACCAATGGAGTGAAATGGTTGAGGCCATAATTCCACCAGCAGAGTGCTGTCATGGTAACTATATATATACACACATATGCACATAGAGCATATATACATACACACACATATCTCAGCATATGTGCATATGTACAGTGAAGTCCATAATTATTCATACCCCAGGCAAATTTTGACTTAAAGTTATTTTTGACTGGAAATGACAGGCATCTCTCAGAAGATAAGATGATGTACAAGAGGCATCATTGTAAAAAAATAGCTTTTAATTACATTTCAATAAAAAGTTTCACGTCCAAAATTATCCATACCCTTCTCAATAACCAACAGAAAAGCCTTTATTGGCTATTACAGTAATCAATCGCTTCCTGTAATTGCTGACCAGTTTTTTGCTTGTCTCCACTGGTATTTTTGCACATTCACCGACAGATTGGAGGGTCTCTTGCCATTACCCTTATCTTTAACTCCCTCCACATATTCTCAAATAGGTTAAATTCAGGACTCTGGCTGGGCTACTGCAAAACGTTAATGTTTTTGTCCTAACTATTTCTCCACCAATTCTGCTGTGTGTTTTGTCCTTGTGTTTTGGGTTATTGTTGTGCTGAAGTGTCCACTGGTGTCCATGTAGACGTTTCTCTGCAGACAGCCACAGGTCCTTTATGTCTCCTTCGTCTTAGCCACTGTCCACAAACCAACTGCAGAGAGCTGCAGTTCATCACCTGTTGAGTTGATTAAAACTGCTGTTCCCTGGATCAGTGAGGATTCTTTAGAAGACCTTGGACTATTTGGTATGGTACTGAACTTTGGATTTTCCCATAGACTGTGACAGTTTGCAAAGGGTATGAATAATTTTGGACATGCCACTTTTCAAATGTAAATAAAAGCTGAGATAATATTTTTTATACAATGATGCATTTGTACATTGTCTTATCATCTTCCGGGAGACACCAAGTGTCATTTCCAGTAAAAAAAACTTGCTATTTAGATAAAAGTAACTCTAAATTCAAAATTTGCCTGGGGTATGAGGCATATACCCGTATGTACGTATATTCCGAGATGTATGCGTATCTGAGCTGAAGCTGGTCTGGTCCCTGAGCTGAAGCTGGTCTGGTCCCTGAGCAACCACAGACAGCTGTCTCAGGCTTCCTTATGTGGTGTACCATCGTGTAATCCTGCATCTTTCTTGTTCTCTCTGCTTCTACAAAATGATGTTTGCAGTCATTAAGAAACCTCGGCCAGCTCCAGCTAACCCAGCAGCGTGTGGACCTAATACTCACACGGATGGTCCCAGACTCGCAAACCCAGCTCTCACACTAGTGGATCCTTTGCATTGTTCAAAGAGGTAACATATCCTCTGGCCTGACGGGCATGGGTGGGGCGCCTCGGCCAGTGCTCCACTAGACGGTAAAAGACGGTAACAAAGGCAGAAAGGTGATATGAAAAGCGATATGCGCACGGTGGGGGGTGAGGGGGGTGTGGCCATGAGGGGTGAGGGTGTGGCCATGACAGATACCTGAGAGGCACTCTGTAGTTCTGGTTCAGCTGCATTCACAGTGGCCGTCACCCCTGGCAACGGACCTGTTCCAGAACCCAAACACAGAAACAAGATGTCTTATACCACCCACCCACTTATGTCAACCCACCCTCCCCACCACACACACACACATACACAATGTGGCATCACTCGCAAGTAAGTGAACCAGAGGTACTGTGATGGAGTAGACCAGAGGCCTGATCCTAGAAGTCTGACCCCAGAAGGCTGACCCCAGAGGCCTGACCCCAGCAGGGACCATGATGCCCTTCTGTCCACTCTCAGGTGTTCCAGTGATGATCATCATGTGGTTCTTTCTGGATCTCTGAGGACATTCAGCAGTATGGTGCTGGCCTGAGACCAATACCACCAGGAACCTCAGCCCAAAACAGATCGAGCTGAGCATCCTCTGGGCTAGAGAGTCTCGTCAATAGCACTCAGTGACTGACTCAGTGAGTGTCCACTTTCAATAGCCCTCCTAATCTGATATTGTGATCACATTATGCATTACTTCCTAATATGATGGAAGAGATGATGAGAAGAGTAGGTATGGACTCACTTGCCACCTGGGGCAGTGCTTGTTGGAGAGCTGGGGTCACAGGCTCCTCCTCGCAGGTCAGTGCCAGACTGTTCCCCTGCATCCTGTAAAAAACAAACAACCGGATAGATGAGAAGACACCAGCAGATTTCTGTTCATCTCCATGACACTGGTGCATGGCAAGGACAAATGATGGTGATAATATCAATGACTCAGACATTGTCTTGAAGACAAGGACAATGATGGTGATAATATCAGTGTCTTGAAGACCTGCAGAATTCCCTCATTATGCACATACCTTACCCCTCAACCATGCTGCTCTAAACATTTACTGTGTATTTTCATTTCATTACATTTCCATAATGATGACATTTCCTCTTCCTGCTACTACTGCATGCTGTTTCTGTGTGCAGTTATGGAGGGCGATGAAGATCCGTCAGAGCTGTTAAACTGAGTCATCTGTTCTACCACTTCCCATCCTTCACATGCTCAAAAAGATGCAGGCTACTAGGGTGAACTAGGATTAGGGTTATGGTAAGGATTAGGGTTAACTCTGTGTGCTGTGCATTTAACTGGTAGTCTCAGGTGGAATGTAAGGCATTAAGGCTAGGGTTAGTGTTAGTTAAGGGTTAGCAGCGTTCAACAGTGGGTCAGTGTTTAGTGTGGTACATATTACTGTTCTTTATCCTTGATCAAGAAATGCACAAATGCATGCTTTCTTATTTGAAGTCTATTAAAGACACAACACAAATCAAGCTCTTCGACTAATTTTCTCAAGAGAGCACACACAACTTCATTTGTGCATGCATGGACATTCAAATACAGCATTACTACATCTCCCCCTTCAGGCTAATTCTTCTGTAACTGAAAAAGACAGAGATGTACCTGTATGCTTCCTAGTGTACCTATTAACATTCTGCATGTTCATAAAACTTGATTCATACTGAAAATCAATGTTCAATGTCCAGTGCACATGTGAACACTTCCCTTGGGTTGAATAACAGTCTTAATAATAATAATAATAATCTTTATTTGTATAGCACCTTTCATGCATACATGCAACTCAAAGTGCTTTGAGTTGATCTTAGTCTTATAGGATGATTGATCACCCAGATACTTCTGATCACATGTACTAACCATAACCCTAAACCCTAACCCTAAACCCTAACCTCTGATCACATGTATGCACTAACCCTAATCCTAACTTCTGATCACATGTATGCATTAACCATAACCCTAAATCCTAACCTCTGATCACATGTATGCACTAACTCTAATCCTAACCTCTGATCAAATGTATGCATTAACCATAACCCTAAATCCTAACCTCTGATCACATGTATGCACTAACTCTAATCCTAACTTCTGATCAAATGTATGCATTAACCATAACCCT
Organism: Brachyhypopomus occidentalis; assembly: GCA_020368025.1. Taxonomy (NCBI): domain Eukaryota; kingdom Metazoa; phylum Chordata; class Actinopteri; order Gymnotiformes; family Hypopomidae; genus Brachyhypopomus; species Brachyhypopomus occidentalis. The sequence goes on from JAGXOD010000115.1 coordinate 3,759,779, forward strand.
AAATCCTAACCTCTGATCACATGTATGCACTAACTCTAATCCTAACTTCTGATCAAATGTATGCATTAACCATAACCCTAAACCCTAACCTCTGATCACATGTATGCACTAACTCTAATCCTAACTTCTGATCAAATGTATGCATTAACCATAACCCTAAATCCTAACCTCTGATCACATGTATGCACTAACTCTAATCCTAACTTCTGATCAAATGTATGCATTAACCATAACCCTAAACCCTAACCTCTGATCACATGTATGCACTAACTCTAATCCTAACTTCTGATCAAATGTATGCATTAACCATAACCCTAAATCCTAACCTCTGATCACATGTATGCACTAACTCTAATCCTAACTTCTGATCAAATGTATGCATTAACCATAACCCTAAACCCTAACCTCTGATCACATGTATGCACTAACTCTAATCCTAACTTCTGATCAAATGTATGCATTAACCATAACCCTAAATCCTAACCTCTGATCACATGTATGCACTAACTCTAATCCTAACCTCTGATCAAATGTATGCATTAACCATAACCCTAAATCCTAACCTCTGATCACATGTATGCACTAACTCTAATCCTAACCTCTGATCAAATGTATGCATTAACCATAACCCTAAACCCTAACCTCTGATCACATGTATGCACTAACTCTAATCCTAACCTCTGATCAAATGTATGCATTAACCATAACCCTAAACCCTAACCTCTGATCACATGTATGCACTAACTCTAATCCTAACCTCTGATCAAATGTATGCATTAACCTAACTATAAGCGTTAGCATATTTTGCATAGTAGTCAGAACTAAAGTTCTTTTGCCCTTCATGGGAGCCATTCACCATCAGCAGAACAGTAGAGGAACTCAGTTCTGTTTTGACAATGCAGCACTTTTTGAAAATTACTGGCCCATCTCCAACCTCTCCTTTATTGCCAAACTACTGGAGAAGGTTGTAGCCTCTCAGCTACAATCCTTCTTAACCTCTCAGGGTCTGTATGAACCTTTTCAATCAGGTTGTCTTATCGTACAGCACCGAGATGGCACTGCTGCAAGTTCTTAATGATTTTCTCTCTTCTGATTCTGTAAGTATTCTTCTTCTTCTATTGGACTTGATCGCTGCGTTTGACACAATAAATCATGGTATTCCCATCTCACGTCTCTCTGACGTTGATATTACTAACATTGCGCTGGCATTGTTCACCTCCTATATCTCCAATGGATCACATTTTGCTGCCCATGGTAAACATAAATCCAGCAGTGATTCAGTTACTCGAGGTGTGCCCCAGGGATCTGCCCTTGGTCCACGTCTCCTCATTATTTACATGCTGCCTCTTGGTCAGATCATTTGCAAACATGGCCTACACTTTCACTGTTATGCGGATTACACACAGATCTACATTAGCATCCATTAAACCTCTACCCTGCCACCCCCTGCACTGGTGTCTTGTATTCAAGAGCTCAAACAATGGATGAACACAAACTTCCTACAACAAAATCCTAATAAATCTGAGGTCCTACCGACAGGGCCCAAATCATTTCCAAACTCTCTGATTTTACACTTTCTCTTGATGGTGCCTGTTGAACCTTCTACAAAGATAAGAAACTTGGGTGTACTCTATCACCCCTCACTTTCTGTTCAACCAAACATCAAGTCAGCTGTTAAAACGCCTTCTTCCATCTTCGTCAAATTGCTAGGCTCCGGCCCATGCTCAGTAGGCATGACGCAGCAGTTCATGCCTTCATCACATACCGTCTAGGCTACTGTAATTCTCTCTTTATCAGCACTCCGTTGGCAAAAGAAGTGGTAGATTTCATGAGTTTCATTTTTAATTCTCCTTGCAGTCTCCATAGTCCACTGAAGACTTTGGGATTAAGTTCTTTGAAGTTTACCTCCAATGTGGCTATTGCCTCCATCGGACTGACCAAGACTAGCCCTCTTATAGCTGGTATCCCAAGCAATGTAGATACCAATCCAGGCACCGCAAACATGAGGTGCATCACTGTTCTGTCCCCACAATTTAATGTGACTTCAAACTGCCCATTCACATGTACTGAAATGTTGTTTGGGCCACACAGATTCTTCAGAACACATACTAAGATGTAGCACATGAAAAAAATAATATATGAGTGGAAAAAGTCACTACAATAAAGTAGCAGCACTTGTGCATTGTTTAATACCAATACTGTGGTGGTGTTTTACACTGGTGCAGTGTTTAATACCAACACTGCGGTGGTGTTTAGTAACATCACTGAGGCAGCATGGGATGGTATTTAGTACCAACACTGAGCCAGTGTTTAGTAACGTCTTTGAGTCAGTGTTTAGTACCAACACTAGGCTCATGTTTAGTAACACCACTAGGGCAGTGTTTAGTATTATTAACACAGGGGTGGTGTGTAGTAACATAATTGGGTCTGTGTTTAGTACCAACATTTGGCAATGTTTAGTCTAGGTGGGATTGTGGGTGGGGTTGCAGGGTTGGGGAGAAGCATAGCCCGATTGATCCCATCAACCTGTTGCCCCATCACCTTATTGCCCCATCACCCTGCCAGCAGCAGAGAGTGTGCCACAGAAGAGCCAGCATGCTGGGAAGAGCACAGTGATAATGGTGCCTCTCACAGGGCCTGTCTCACTGATGCCTCTATCAGTACTTGTGTTCGCTCAGGTGAGTGGAAGTAGATGGGCGTGCAGTTATGCGCTCTGTCTGATCCATTTAGATACGAGCTTCACCGGCATGTGACAAAGGCTGACACATTCGTCACTCGAGTCGTGCTGAGGAGTGTGTGTACACTTCATCTGATAGTTCACCTGGTGGTCATGAAAATATGCACACACACTCACACACATAGCTCCAGGGTATATGTATACGTGTAGGTCTGGTGGGAAGAACTGGGTTTGTGTCAGCAGGACACTTGGCCTGTGGGTAAATATTTACCTTGCACACCTCGAGCAGATGTTGAGGGTGACTTTGGCCTGGGGCTCAGGGCAGTAGGAGCTGCGACCTTGGCTGAACTTACTGCCAGATGGCACCAGGCCAGTGACCCCTTCCATCCGCAGATCATCCAGATCCTCTGAGGAGTGCACACACACACAGACAGAGAGACAGACAGAGAGACACAGACAGAGAGACAGTAAGATGGGTCACAATCCACCAACTGCTCTGGATTGGTCAAAAGGATAAATACAACCACAGGAAACAGAAAGTAAAAGATAAGTATGTTATGCAAGGGAAATAAAAAGCAGTGAGGTGATGACTGACTTGTTTTACAACCTGCCTCATGTTTATCTTCATATTCACGAGGAGCAGAGCAGAAGCTGATGATGGATAAGCCGGGCACAACCACACAAGATCAACTGTAAGTGAACTGAACCAGAAGGTCCATATCTGTTTGCTTCCTGTTGGCGAATGCTATGAATATGCAAAATCAGCTGTATGTGTGCTTGCATCTGTACAATCCAGAGTAAAGTCTAATAGCATACAGTAGTGTAGTACAGGTAGTGCTGGACTAATCGTAGCCTGTAGTTAAGTTAAGTCACATTGTCAATTGTGATTTTCAACCCATCTGTGCAGTCAGAACACACACACACACTAGTGATAACTAGGGGGCTGTGGTGCACACGTGCCCAGAGCGGTGGGCAGCCCTAGCCCGGCGCCCGGGGAGCAGTTGGGGTTAGGTGCCTTGCTCAAGGGCACCTCAGTCATGGCCTCAGGCCTGGGAATCGAACCCACGACCCTCCGGTCACAAGACTGGTTCCCTAACCACCAGACCATGACTGTAGTACTATGGACTATGGTTAGACAGGAAAGATGTAACATTTGGCTCTTTTGTCTACACCCCCAGCGGTAATAGTTCCACACACAGACTCACGCTACACCACCAGCAGTAATACTCCCACACACAGACTCACGCTATGCCCCCAGCAGTAATACTCCCACACACAGACTCATGCTACACTACACCCCCAGCAGTAATACTCCCACATACAGACTCACGCTATATCCCCAGCAGTAATACTCCCACACACAGACTTACGCTACACGACATCTCCAGCAGTAATACTCCCACACACAGACTCACGCTACACCCCCAGCAGTAATACTCCCACACACAGACTTACGCTACACGACATCTCCAGCAGTAATACTCCCACACACAGACTCACGCTACACCCCCAGCAGTAATACTCCCACACACAGACTTACGCTACACGACATCTCCAGCAGTAATACTCCCACACGCAGACTCACGCTACACCCCCAGCAGTAATACTCCCACACATAGACTCACGCTACACTACACCCCCAGGAGTAATACTCTCGAACACACTCAAGCTAGACAACATCTCCAGCAGTAATACTCCCACACACAGACTCATGCTACACCCCCAGCATTAATGCTCCCACACACAGACTCACGCTACACTACACCCCCAGCAGTAATACTCTCAAACACACTCAAGCTACACAACATCTCCAGCAGTAATACTCCCACACACAGACTCACGCTACACTACATCTCCAGCAGTAATACTCTAATAGGAAATGCTTTTTCAAGTGGAATGAAGAATTCAGCTTCTGTAAGCATCTATAAACATGCCTCCAGCTGAACCGTGTGTGTGTTTCTGTATGTGTACATGTGTAAGCGTGTGTGTGTGTACATGTGTAGGCTTGTGTGTGTGCGAGCACATATGTATGTACATTCATAGGCTTGTGTGTACATGTAAATATGTATATATGTAGGCTTGTGTGTGTTTTTCTGTTCCTGTGTATGTATGTACATGTGTAAACCTGTGTGTGTGTGTGTGCGCTTATGTATATACATGTTTAGGGAGCCAGAGACCACCCCCTCACACACTAACACACACACATACATGCACAAGCCTACACATAGGCACACTCACACATACACACTGCAAAGTGCATACTGTTGAACGTCACAGGAAATTCTCTCTCTCTCTGTCTGTCTCTCTCTCTCTCTCCTGTCTACAAGACTGACATGGAAAAAGAAAACTGAATCAAAACAGTTTTGCTGTTATTTATAGGATCTTATTTTAAACATCTAAATAAATTATCCATTTCAGTTCAACACATGGATAGACAGGGCCAGATCTCTGCTTAGAACAAGAGGATGGATGAACATTGGCCATTTTGTTCTGTCAAAGCAAAGCCATTAACAGCAAAGTGACAGAGTAGCATGTTCTGACCAGCCTTGAGTAGCATGTTCTGACCAGCCTTGAGTAGCATGTTCTGACCAGCCTTGAGTAGCGTGTTCTGACCAGCCCTGGCACCCTGAGCAGAGGGCAGTACAGCTATAGGATGAACAAAACACCTACGCAAAACATTCTCTCCTCAACATCTCCCTGGATGCCTGTCCACCACTAGGCTAGCACAAATAAAGAAATACAACAAACCTGTAAAAACAAACACCTTTGTCCTAATTTACTAGGGTTTAGGGCTATGGTAAAGGTTGGGGGTTAGGGTTTAGGGTTAAGGATTAGGGTTTAGAGTTAGGGTGTAGAGCTAGGGTTTAGGGTTAGAGCCTCTGTTCACATCCTTTCCTGTATGTGTTTTCCCAGAGAGTTCTGGGTAATGGTACTTGTTTCTCGAGAATGGCAGCACCTGAGCTGAGTGGACTTCAGGACTTCTCATCTCTAGACCACCTGACCTCTACACCTCACACCACCACTCTCAGTTCTAAGACAGCCAGCTGCACAAGGGCTGTTATTACAAAATAAGCCAAGTTTTTGTTGACTTGTTTTACTTCAGGTGTATATTCATTTATATCCAGAGGAGTAGGAGAGGAAGGCGTGGGTAGTGCTATGAAGAGTGTTTACAATCACGTTTCACTGAAGCCAAACGGAGACGCCTGGTGCAGTTCAGCCTTATCCTGATATGATCCCGATACTCAATAAGCATAAAAGGATCAGGGCAAACACAGGCAGAGCCACGGTGGGCTGCAGCGCCCTGCCTGACAGACTATCAGTCATCAGCAAACAAACCATCAGCAGAAAGCAGATCCTCAGTGCTGTTGTCAGGTCCGTATGCTCTGGTGACCCTCTGCGGGTCTGAATGAAGTGGCATAATGTTTCTCTCCTATAAGACTCGTTGACAAAGAGCTTGTTTGTTTGCCCATATTGCCTGTATCTCTGCTTTAGAGAGTAGAAGCAGCCTGCAGAGAATACCTCAGCACCAAAAAGAGCCTTTATTGATAAGCCAACATGGCCATACTTGTACGTGTGTCTATGCTTGTACAAGTGTATCTATGCTTATGCAAGTGTGTGTGTGTGTGAATGTGTATGTTTGTGTATGTGTGCATGTGTGTGTGTGTGTGTGTGCAGATTTAGCCCTTCATAGTGAGTAGGTCAGGCATTGCTGTGGTGTCACGTGCTACACTCAGCCTAATGGAGAGAATGAACCATGGGGCGGAGGTGCTCTGGGGTCGGCGTGGAAACTATCCCAGCAATGCTGTCCTAACAAAGCCTGGACTGATGAGGAGAATTCCAGTCTGTAATCACTCACACTGGCCCCAGAAACAGCGCCAGCCGAGGGTGTTTGGACCGCGCGCTGCACACAACTTTCCATGTTGCTTAATGAATGTCAGGCACTGAGACAGGAAGTGAGACACATAGTGAGACAAGCAGTGAGACTCTTAGCTGCTCTGTGGAAGGGCGGAGCAAGAAACATCCACCAGCACCATGCACATGGCACACAAAATACCAGCTCCCAACACACCAAACATCTCCAAACCCAACAATGCAGCCTACCTGTGCTTGACCAAACTATTTATGCTTTCTTAATGCCATGAATATCAAAACACCGACACTGGCGCAGCTGTTATGCTCATGGTACACAATAAAGATTAAAATGTCTCTGATTTGTTATAAGGTCCATTTTTTGCACAAGGCAACCTCTTGTATTTCAGTATCACAAATGCCAATGTGATTTTAATCATTCACAGACTAAGTCTCAGGCTGTTTGACCGTGGGGTGGGGGCCACATGGTGTCCTGAAGATGAAACTGCACTGCACAAGGCCAAACAAGGCCACACTGCACCCAAACAAGACCACACTGCACCCAAACAAGACCACACTGCACCCAAACAAGACCACACTGCACCCAAACAAGGCCACACTGCACCCAAACAAGACCACACTGCACCCAAACAAGACCACACTGCACCCAAACAAGACCACACTGCACCCCTAACAAGACCACACTGCACCCAAATAAGACCACACTGCACCCAAATAAGATATGTTTTCCACTTTAGATTGCACTGCTGGCGCATGCATTCTCCACATATGTCTTCCATTAGTGGCGTAGTGCTCAAGTACAGCAGTTGATCCTCACACACTCACACACTGCTTTGAAGAGAGAAACTGTGGGGCAAATGAATTTTGTTTGACTTTGCAATAAAAACAATACGAGTCTGTTGCAGTAATTCCAGCTCGTATCTGACGTGAGCCTCTCAGTGACGACCTCTTCACTCTCCTTCAGCTTCAGTGTCATAGAGGTGGATCCAGACGGAGGAGAAATTGCTCCTGATGAAGGACAATTCAAGGTATATCTGTGATACATAGTCTGAAGGCAGAAGGTGAGACATCCCAACAGCACAGTTAGGGTTAGGGTAGTTCATGTACTTCAATATGAGGAGACTGTCAGGGTATATACAGCAAAACAACAGCAAACAAGTGCTCATGTAGCCCAGTGGAACAGCTAAAATAGCTAGTGTAACACCAAGGTCATGGAGTCGAGTCCCATACTGTTAGACATGCAGGTCGCCACACAATGCAAGTGTCCATACACCTTCAGTAATTCACCTCAGTTAAACTCATACACCTTCAAAACATGTGGCCAGTCAGACTGTGATCAATCACACAGCTACAATACCGCCACCTTGTGGAGATGTCAATATTTATGGAGAGTTTATAGTTTATAAAAAACATCAAGCACAACATGATGGCCAAGTAATTTTCTCTAATATTATTCACTGAAATAATCATCTCTTCTCTTTTAGAGTGAACTGACGACACTAGGTCACCATGATTTATCTGCCTTTCTGTTTATACTGGAAGGACAAACCTGGTATGTAACTGTTGGCTACGGTTTCATCAGTGCAGATAGCAGCTGTTTCTGGCTTGGTGGTGTAACGCTTTATCAAAACAGGACACAGATAAACACACATTCTGATAAGACTAACCGAGGTCATTGTGTGCAGATAATAAAGTATATTCCGGTAAACAATCACTGTACTGTCATGATCAAAGATCTTCATCTTGTTATCTCTTCAGCAGACATGACAGCAGCACCAGTCATGTGACTTGCCAGACTGTATAAGTTATCTTGGAGTATTGTAACTTCTCATAAAGAGAACTGCAGAACATTTTACATCACCCTGTTTGGACAGAAAAGCAAAGTGTAAGACCACCAGTAAACACAGTGCCGTCTGGCCCGGAGCCGTCTGGCCCGGAGCCGTTTGGCCCGGAGCCACTCTGGTGATGAAGACCCTCTTTTTCAGGTTTCAGCAACAAAATCAGGTCATACTTTCTTGTTCAATGGGATGAATTAGAATAATTACAACACAATTTAATAAAACTGCTGCTCAAACAGGCCAAATGTTGAGTTGACCCCAGCCTGACCCCAGTCCTAAGATTTGTACATGCTGCATCAACCAATCATCAGCCGCCACCACCTGTGTTTGTTTAGACAGTTGCCAGGGCAACTGTTGTGTCTCATTTTGAAGTGTGTGTTGGCGTCAGGGAGGGGAGCAAAATGCCCACAGTGGAGTGGTGCTGCGCTCAGACAGACAGACAGACAGAGATACTGAAGCCCAGCCCTAGTCCTCTATGACCTTACATTACAGTAGTCCTCTATGACCTTACATTAATCCTCTATGACCTTACACTAGTCCTCTATGACCTTAGATTAGTACTCTACAGCCTTAGATTAGTCCTCTATGACCTTACACTAATCCTCTATGACCTTACAATAGTCCTCTACAACCTTAGATTAGTCCTCTATGACGTTACACTAATCCTCTATGACCTTACACTGGTCCTCTATGACCTTACACTGGTCCTCTATGACCTTACATTAGTCCTCTATGACATTACACTAGTCTTCTATAATCTTACACTAGACCATTGGCCAGACTGTCATCTATTAGATGATATACAGCGCCCCCTGTAGGAGATGTTAGTTCTTCAGGGCAGCAGAGTCACAGAGTGGGGTCTCTCCATCAGCCCTGACACAGAGATTTGAAGCTTCCCAGCAAGTGTTGTAGTGTTAATCTTGTTGGACTGAGATTTACAATGCAGGATGTACATGAGACAGAGATGCCATTCAGTCCCCCCCATGACTCCCATACATGAGAGATTCCTAATATAGCTTTGCCACTGGTATCAAGCTCTGAACCGCCTCTGGGCCTCGGCAAGAGCTGCAACATTGACCCTATGAACAGAGATTTTGTTCAGCTTCTCACAACTGTCACTGATGCTGTCAGCTGGGTGGTCCCTCTCCTTACATCACACACACCCACACACACACATATACACACACCCATACACACTCACACACACACACACACACACACACACACACTGATGGCTCATATTTGGTATCAGTTTACTATTTGAACAAAAGCTCCTGACATCTGTCCTGAACAGTCACAGTTGTTCAGAGCTGTGATCACTTGTCTGAGAGCTTAAATCACAGCCAGAGGTTAGAGGTTCAGAATGTGTCTCAGCATGTGTTTCTGTGCAAATTACACAGAAAGAGGTGGATACTCATGGAGTAATAAAGTCAACGACCCAAGTTCTCATTCGGCAAAGTGCTGCTGCCCTTCAACAAAACGCTTTCTGGAGTTCTCATGTGAAGAGTCAGGTCTTGAGTCAGGGCTGGAGTCAGGGCTGGAGTCAGGGCTTGAGTCAGGGCTGGAGTCAGGGCTTGAGTCAGGGGTGGAGTCAGGGCTGGAGTCAGGGCTGGAGTCAGGGCTGGAGTCAGGGCTCGCCGTTTCAGCCAAGCCTGTACATATACAGGAAGGCACTGCATATAAATTGTACCCTCAAAGAATTTAGAACAATTTCATGAATTATTTTATAAAGATTGTGTTGGACAGAAAAGGAAATTAGCAGGAGCCAGAACCAATAACCATTTGAAATCACAACAACAGGAAAAGCCACTGTGAAGCCCAGTTTGACTACACTGGAACCCATTAAACTCCCAGTTCACAGTGCAGTTAGCACAGTCTAAGGGAGAGAAAGAAAGTATGAGAGAGAGTATGAAAGACAACTATATATATATATATTTTTAAATACTCTCTCTCTCTCTCTCTTTCTCTCTCTCTCTCTCTCTCTCTCTCTCTATATATATATATATATATATATATATATATATATATATATATATATATATATATATATATATATATATATATGAAGGGCACTGTATGTGTGTGTGTGTGTGTGTGTGTATATATATATATATATATATATATATATATATATATAGAGAGAGAGAGAGAGAGAGAGAGAGAGTATTTAAAAAAATACTCAACTTTAATTCAAGTGCCTTTTTTTGGTGGGAAAAAAAAATCACACATTAAGAAATAAATCTTTAGAATGAAATCATGTGTGCCACAATTATTGGCACCCCTGGTGTTAGTACTTTGTACAACCTCCTTTTGCCAACAAGACAACACTTAATCTTCTCCTATAACTCTTCACAAGATGGGAGAATACAGGAAGAGGGATCTTAAACCCTTCCTCTTTGCACAACCTCTCTAAATCATCCAGAGTCCTGGGTCTTCTCCTATGCACTCTCCTCTTCAGCTCACCCCACAGGTTTTCTATTGGGTTGAGGTCTGGGGACTGAGAGGGCCATGAGAGGAGCTTGATTTTGTGCCTTTGAGTAGATTTGGCCACATGTTTATGGTCACTGGCCAATACAACCTGCCCTACTCATACTGGCTAACACACACTGTCCCAAACACTGACCAACACACACTGTCCCAAACACTGACCAACACACACTGTCCCAAACACTGACCAACACACACAGTACCACTGCTGGAGAGGGGATGGGAGGGAATGGGAGAGGGGAGAGGAGAGAGGGAAGGACATCTATCCTCTTGTCTCATAAAACACACACTGTGTGGCCAACACAACCTGCCCTACTCACACTGGCCAACACATAGAGGCGAGAGGGGAGAAATATGGAAATGTCAGAGACAGCTTTAGTAATCAGGTGCTTAGCTGACAGGCACATGCAATCAGACAACGCAGCTCCATGGTCATGAGCACTGCAGGAGGAGCACAGCCTGTCACTCACCTCTGCTTCAAACACACACTCATGCATTGCAGCTTAGGGAATGAATTAACTATAAAGAACGTCAGATTAACCAGATTTTAAAATGATTAAATCTAATGCATAGACAGATCTAATTCAAAACAGAAAGTTTTAGAGTAACCTCCTCTCCTCTGAACTACATAACAAAAAGTCCAGTGGTCATCAGAGGTGTATTCTATAGGAATGTACAGGGTATTCAGTCAAACTGGGACTGGAGTGACAGCACCATGAGCCAATAACAGTAAAGCTAGAACCTCTGTTCTAATAGGTCTGCTGTGGACACGCTGATCTGGTGGAGGTCCATTTACAAAACAAAAACAAGACACATAATAATAAAATATAAAAAAAATAAATTTACAAAATAAAATTCAAATAAAGGAATATCCGTACTTCAACAATATTTATAAAAAAGGAGAGAGACCAAGTACTAGAAAACTGCCCTCTGCAGTTTTCTCCAGCAGAGGGCAGACTAAGCACATCGCTCCAGTAGCTGGGAATAGCATCAACGCTAGCGCGAGGTGTGTCTGAACTGAGCAGTCGGCAGCACTGTGACTGCACAGCTACACAAGAGGAGTGAACGTCACAGGCGACTCAGTGGGAGCGCAGCAGCACTTCAGTAATGAGACACAGACACAGCCAGACACAGAGGCAGACACAGACAGACACAGAGGCAGACACAGAGACAGACACAGACAGACACAGAGACAGATACAGAGGCAGACACAGACACAGACAAAGAGGCACACACAGAGGCAGACAAAGAGGCAGACACAGAGGCAGACAAACAGATACAGAAACAGCCACAAAGACAGACAGAGACAGACAGCATGTCCTGGTCACCACTCATTCATATACCACCTGTCTGTGTCTGTGTACCTGTCTGTGTCTGTGTCTCTCTGCCTCTGTCTGTCTGTCTGTCTCTCCCTCTGACTTATCTGTTCATCTGTCTCTTTCTCTCTCTCTTTCTCTTTCTCTCCCCCTCTCTCTGTCAGTTCAATTCAAGGTAATTTAATTGGCATGACTATACCAGGCACAATTTGACTAATAATTTACAAAGCAAATATTGTTCAGTTGAAACTGACCATGACAATTGCAAAGGTTATTGAATAAAAAAGATAAATAAATAAGGAAATATGCGTATGTGCTCTGATATTGTTGATAATATAGAATGATTTTTAAAAAGTATTCCAAAGTAAGCAGACTGGGTCATTTTAAAATAGCAATCCTTTGGATTAGGTAACATATTAAGTTAATTTGTAATCTGTAATGAAAAAATAAATTACCCCTCTCATCCCTGGCCACCCTGTCTCAGATATGTTTGTACAACAGCCATATAACACCTGCTCATCATTTACCTGTCTATGATTTACCTGTTTATCCTTTATCTGCCTATGATTTCCTGTCTTCCTGTATTTCCAAGGGTAACTTCATGCCTTGTAGGATGAGGTGTTTGGTGATTGGTGTTTGTTTACTGTGTTTTGCTACTTGGTGTTTTATTTGATAAAGAATTCCCCTCAATAAAGTAATGTCTGTTTATTCATATATCTATTCATCCATCTGTCAATCCATCTGCATATCCATCTATCCATCTGTCTATTAAGAGGCAAATGTGTTTGCCTGGTTCATATCAGACATGTGAATTATGGCCCAGGGAATGGCTACATGAACAAAACAAGGCTGGTATTCTTTAAAGCTGGTGTTCTTTAAGGCTTGTGTTCTTGAAGGCTGGTGTTCTTGAAGGCTGGTGTTCTTTAAACATGTCTTTAAGGCTGGTGTTCTTTAAGGCTGGTGTTCTTTAAACATATATTTAAGGTTGTTGTTCTTTAAGGCTGGTGTTCTTTAAGGCTGGTGTTCTTTAAGGTTGGTGTTCTTTAAACATATATTTAAGGTTGTTGTTCTTTAAGGCTGGTGTTCTTTAAGGCTGGTATTCTTTAAGGTTGGTGTTCTATAAGGCTGGTATTCTTTAAGGCTGGTGTTCTTTAAGGTTGGTGTTCTTTAAGGTTGGTGTTCTTTAAGGCTGGTGTTCTTTAAGGTTGTTGTTCTTTAAGGCTGGTGTTCTTTAAGGTTGGTGTTCTTTAAGGCTGGTGTTCTTTAAGGTTGTTGTTCTTTAAGGTTGGTGTTCTTTAAGGCTGGTGTTCTTTAAGGTTGGTGTTCTTTAAGGCTGGTGTTCTTTAAGGTTGTTGTTCTTTAAGGTTGGTGTTCTTTAAGGCTGGTGTTCTTTAAACATCTTTAAGGCTGGTGTTCTTTAAGGCTGGTGTTCTTTAAACATTTCTTTAAGGCTGGTGTTCTTTAAGGCTGGTGTTCTTTAAACATATATTTAAGGTTGTTGTTCTTTAAGGCTGGTGTTCTTTAAGGCTGGTGTTCTTTAAGGTTGGTGTTCTTTAAACATATATTTAAGGTTGTTGTTCTTTAAGGCTGGTGTTCTTTAAGGCTGGTATTCTTTAAGGTTGGTGTTCTATAAGGCTGGTATTCTTTAAGGCTGGTGTTCTTTAAGGTTGGTGTTCTTTAAGGCTGGTGTTCTTTAAACATCTTTAAGGCTGGTGTTCTTTAAGGCTGGTGTTCTTTAAACATTTCTTTAAGGCTGGTGTTCTTTAAGGCTGGTGTTCTTTAAACATATATTTAAGGTTGTTGTTCTTTAAGGCTGGTGTTCTTTAAGGCTGGTGTTCTTTAAGGTTGGTGTTCTTTAAACATATATTTAAGGTTGTTGTTCTTTAAGGCTGGTGTTCTTTAAGGCTGGTATTCTTTAAGGTTGGTGTTCTATAAGGCTGGTATTCTTTAAGGCTGGTGTTCTTTAAGGTTGGTGTTCTTTAAGGTTGGTGTTCTTTAAGGCTGGTGTTCTTTAAGGTTGTTGTTCTTTAAGGCTGGTGTTCTTTAAGGTTGGTGTTCTTTAAGGCTGGTGTTCTTTAAGGTTGTTGTTCTTTAAGGTTGGTGTTCTTTAAAGTTGGTGTTCTTTAAGGCTGGTGTTCTTTAAGGTTGTTGTTCTTTAAGGTTGGTGTTCTTTAAGGCTGGTGTTCTTTAAACATCTTTAAGGCTGGTGTTCTTTAAGGCTGGTGTTCTTTAAACATATATTTAAGGTTGGTGTTCTTTAAGGTTGGTGTTCTTTAAGGCTGGTGTTCTTTTAGGCTGGTGTTCTTTAAGGTTGGTGTTCTTTAAAGCTGGTGTTCTTTAAACATCTCTAGCATCTGGAGCTCTTCTCTCCTCTCTCATTCTCTGCTGCCCACTCTATTCTCTTCCTTTCTCTGATATGGCGCTAATCTCATAATCTCATAATCTCTTCCTTTGTGGGACAGGACTTCAGTGAGATAGCTTTATCTGACCAGCTTCCCCTCAGAGGACAAACAGCTTCAATTCCAACCAAAGCCAGTTTGCTGCAGAAACTCTGTTAGGTATGTGGGGACAAGAGTGTTCTGGAGTGCAGTCACCCTCAGGGTGGACTTGGCCAAACCCAAACACACACGCACACACTGACACACACATGCATATGCATACACTGCTCATGTGGAGAGAGTGCTTCTACCGCAGTGCTAAACTGAACAGCTACCGATCCTGCGGGATGGGCCTGGCAGTGGTGCTCATTCTCTGACTTACACTGTCTGTCTGACTTACACCATCTGTCTGTCTGACTTACTCTATCTGTCTGACTTACACTGTCTATCTGATATACACTGTCTCTATATCTGACTATACACTGTCTCTCAGATTTACCCTGTTTCTGTCTCTCTGATTTACACTGTTTCTGTCTGTCTCTCTGATTCACATATAGGGCCTCTAGGACACCTCACAAAAACAGAAGAGCTGCTATGTGAATATCTACTGTAGTATTTACATTTACAAACATTTTCAGTGATCTACAGCTGAAACAGTGATAAACAGTACAGAGGTGGAGTTGTTGATCATGGAGTGTTAGTATGAAGTGGTGGGGCTTATGATAGTAAATGAGAAAGTCACTACAGACACCAAAGTCACCACAGACACAGTGTATGTGTGTGTGTGTGCGTGTGTGTGTGTATGTAGGGGTGTGTGTGTGAGTGTGTGTGGGCGTGTGTGTCTCCCTCTGTCTCCCTCTCTAGTTTGAACCAACATGTGCTCCAGCAATCAAATGACATTCCAAATTCAAATGATGCTTGACAATCAGTTATAATTCAAGCACTTCAAACACACACAAACAAAAAAGCACACACACACACATAAAAAGCACACATATGCCATTGGGTTTGGAATACATATGCATGATGGTACATATGATTGCCTTTGATTGTGTTTTATAGTACAGTGAGAGAGTGACAGACAACAGAGGTTTGTGTATGTGTGTGTGCGTGTGTGTGTGTCTGTGTTACCCAGCAGTTCCATTGCCTCATCATCGTCCTCCATCTCGTCCTCAGTGACAGAGGGGGCGGGGCTTGGCAAGGAGTCAAAAGAGTCCTGAGACAACATGGCTGCCAGAAGCTTCTTATGGTACTGCTGGTGCTGCTTCAGTCCTTTAGTCTGGACCTCCATCTTCAGGCTGGAGAGAAAGAAGGGGGTGGGTGGAGAAGGGAGAGTGAAACACAGAGAGGGAGGAAGGGATAAGACGAACAGAGCGTTTCAAACCCAAGAGCTCAGCCCTAAATACAGTCCACTCTGTCAGCTGTTCCTGAGACTGACTAACCGACTGACCCTAAACACAGTCCTCTTTGTCAATGTTTTGTCATTTTTGTCATGTTTTGTCAATGTTTTGAGTTTTTTATAGTTTATAGTTGATATTTTTATAGTCATTCCTTTCATATTTTTTTCTCTATATGTTTATTTTTTGTTTGCTTGTTTTTTACTTTGGTCATGTTGTCATATTCAGTTCCAAATTATGTGCAATTGCAAAATTGTACTTAGTATAGTCATTCCAATAAAGATACCTTGGATTAAGAGAGTGAGGGCGAGAGAGTGAGATAGTGAGAGTGAGATGGAGAGGGAGAGAGGGAGTAAGAGGAAGTCCATCAAACACAGTTGACTCCAGGGATTTTGGGCCCCATGAAAACATGTATAAGGGGGCCGTCAGTCACAGGTCATTAGAATTACCCTAACTTTGAAACCCCTTCCCCTTCGTGTGGGTGTGTGTAGCACAAACATGCAGACATGATTGCATGCATGCATACAGACGCACACACACACACACACACTCACACAAACACAAAAGGACCTCTGGGCATGGTTCCGATCTTATACGGTCATGCAAGTTTGAAGCAGCCAGAGGAATCCTGTCCTCTACAGCTCTGATGAGCATGGAAGATGTGACCTCACCCCGACACTGTATACTCAGTTGCTCTCTCTACACTGACCCAGGATCAGATTTCATTGTCCCAAACCCAGCAAAATCTTTAACCAAACTAACTGCACCGCTGGCTCCATATCAGTGCACTCTAAGAGACCTAAGAGACTATATAGTACCTCTGAAAAACGAGGCCAAACCGATGGTCCTCAGCCTCACTACAAACACATGAGTCATAAATGCAAATCCCAGGGAGACAGCTGTATTAAAGCACGATGCAGAACAGCTGTGACGAAGGAGCAAACACTTGGTGGACCACGATGTTGAGCACAGGAACGAGACAGTGTTGTGCTGATATGTTAGGAAGTGTCCACGTCTGTGAACACGCTACAATGGGCCAGGAAGATGCAGAGGGGCCACTGTCCCCACTATACTCCCACAAGCAGACATGAAACACAGAAACCTGCTCCACTCCACTGCCCATCCGCCTGCACTAATCACTTCAATATTCTATTAGTATCGTACTGGTCTGATGGGTTTCCGAGGCAGACCAGGGCAATGCTAAGTTACATATACTTGCGCTAATTGCTATGCTAATGTGCAGAACCGAGGTGGCACAGTTCATTAAACATGGCTGCTTCAACATTACGCACACACGACAGTTTGCATCTCAGAGCTCACAAACAGTGACACACAGACACACTCAATCACACACACACACACACACTTGTTCTACATTAACCTCATAAGTAGAGATTACCATTTAATGATTCAATATAGTACGTTTTGACACTGTCAATTCAGGACAGGTGTCAAGTAAATTGGATACTAGAGAAATAGCAGAGCTCAAAGATACTTGGATTACATTTACTAAAATTCTCTGAATGAGATAAATGGCTACAATCATGTGATGACTGGTGAAAACCAAACACTCCAGTATCAACATGTTCAACCATCAAGCAATGTTGAACTAGCCACAGTAGAGGTGTTCAGTAGAGTAAACACAGCAGAGGTGTTCAGTGGGAGTAACCCAGCATCAGTGTTCAGTGGGAGTAAACATAGCAGAGGTGTTCAGGTTCAGTGGGAGTAACACAGCAGAGGTGTTCAGTGGGAGTAACACAGCAGAGGTGTTCAGTGGGAGTAACACAGCAGAGGTGTTCAGTCAATAGCTACTGGCCACTGGCAGAAGATGAAGAAGCACTATGGTCGCCATATGACGGCACTGCTCCAGTGGATTTTTGTTCAGTTATTCTGTTGGAATTTGGAAGCCAGTTTTTCTCATCTGCTCTTTCATTAGTGGAGAAGTGGTGTTGGAGCAGAGATGCACCGCAGTCATGGTGCAGCTCCACACAGCCGTCAGACGGAATGATTCATGCAGCCTTTGCAAAGGCCTCATTCTGTTGGGGTCCAGAAAGCAGAGTGGGGCAGTAGGGGGCGGGGCTAAGCCCAGGTCGAGCCAATCAGAGATGTGAAATGGGACAGTCGGGGGTAAAACTGAGCCCAGGTCGCGCCAATCAGAGACGTAGTCATTCCTGCTCCCATTTCTTTACCTAATGGATAGAAATTGTGAGCAGCAGCAGCTGTGGACAGGCTCAGTGTCCACGAGGATGAGTAAAGTCTTCCTGTGTTTGGTATTGACAGAATGTGCGGAGAGCGCAGCACCAAATCAATGATCACAGAGCAAATAGTGGGACGGATAGAGGGTGTGGCCGTACGCAATCATTAGCATCATGGTCACGGCAGCCACACCTCTTCATTTGCATACCTGATACATTTTGGACAGCAAACGTCCAGGTACCTATAGCCATCATTTATGACGGCTGGACACACAAACATACATAAACAAACTATATAGCTTAATTAATGAGCATTCATAAAGCCTGAATGCCTAATCCCTACACTAATCCTAACCCTAACCCCAATCCTAATCCTAACCCAAACTCTAACCCTAAGCCTAACCATAACCCTAACCCCAACCCTAACACCTAACCCAAACCCTAACCTTGGCTGAAACATGCAGAGGGGAAGGACTCAGTAAGGAAGCTTTAGGTCAGATGAAGAACTGCTCTATTTCTTGTGAAGGTGGGCTGCACAGCCCGCAGTTTCTGCCTCTGCATGGGTAATACTGAACAGGTGTCGCAAACTGAGACACGCTGAGGTGCCATTGTGTTTCAGTGTGGGAGTGAAGGCAGTGAGTCTGTGTATCACGCTGATGGGTGCTGCAATACCATGGGACTCTCCTTGAATGGCATCAACTGACAAAGCCAACAGCTGCTACTCAGACATAAGATGATCGTAAAGAAAGCCTGCACAATGCCCACCCTCTCACAATCACCATTAACACAAACTATATCACACAACGTACCTTTCTTACATACTTTATTTAAAACTCCATGCATTCATCCATTCAGCTCAGGCAACACTGCACAACCCTTTCTAGCTGAAGGTCGGCCTTTCCCCTGCTGTTGTCTGGGAGCGGCCCTCTGATAATCACATGTGCTGATGTCCGGGAGCAGACCTGCCCTCTGATAATAATCACATGTGCTGATGTCCGGGAGCAGACCTGCCCTCTGATAATTACATGTGCTGATGTCTGGGAGCGGGCCTGCCCTCTGATAATCACATGTGCTGATGTCTGGGAGCGGGTCTGCCCTCTGATAATCACATGTGCTGATGTCCGGGAGCGGGCCTGCCCTCTGATAATTACATGTGCCGATGTCCGAGAGCGGGCCTGCCCTCCGACAATCACATGTGCTGATGTCTGAGAGCGGGCCTGCCCTCTGATAATCACATGTGCTGATGTCTGAGAGCGGGCCTGCCCTCTGATAATTACATGTGCTGATGTCTGATAGCGGGCCTGCCCCTGATAATCACATGTGCTGATGTCTGAGAGCGGGCCTGCCCTCTGATAATCACATGTGCTGATGTCTGAGAGCGGGCTTGCCCTCTGATAATCACATGTGCTGATGTCTGGGAGCGGGCCTGCCCTCTGATAATCACATGTGCTGATGTCTGGGAGCGGGCCTGCCATCTGATAATCACATGTGCTGCACACATGCTGAGTGCTGAGCAAATGGGGCACTTTGCGTCTGGGCCTGGGTTTAGTGGAACTGGGTTTAGTGGAACTGGGTGGTTTAGTGGAACTGCTAGGTGCTTACTGAGGTTCTGTTGGCCCTGGGGGTTCCGTGGACCTGTAGTGTCCAACAGTAGCGGCTTGTCTCACCCACCATGCAATTTATGATTCAATATCTGATCCACTCTAATTAGCTGTGTTCTCCAACAATGGGCTCTGGCCTCGTAAACAAACAGCCCTTCACCCCACCCCCCTTAATTAAAATTACCAAGACAACATCTGGAGGAGATTCCCCAGGGCTGCTCTGAGATCATAACTGTGTGAGGACAGTTATGAAGGGTGGCATTCTGTAAATGGCTTGTGTGAATTACGGGTGAGAACACATTGTGCACATTTTGCAGTGGAAGGAAGCAGCTATAGCGTAGGAAGAAGCACACTCCTAACTTACAGTACACACACACACACACACACACACACACACACACTCACCTCCCAGCAGGACTGCTGTCTCCGCTGGCCCAGCCTCCTGTCTTGGCTCGAGGAACAGGTGGTTGGAGCATCTCCGCAGCCAGGGGGTCGGAATCATCCTCCCGCCGCCGCACCCATTCCCCCACCACACGGGGCCTCAGGACTGAGTTATAGACCCGCGGGTCCTGAGAGAATGCACAGGATACTCTAGATGAATTTTAAACATGATAATCACAGCATCAGTGAGGCCCTGGGCGTGGCTCTGGTGAGGCCCTGGGCGTGGCTCTGGTGAGGCCCTGGTGAGGCCCTGGGCGTGGCTCTGGTGAGGTCCTGGTGAGGCACTAGGCGTGGCCCTGGTGGGGCCCTGGGCGTGGCCCTGGTGGGGCACTGGGCGTGGCCCGGGTGGGGCCATGGGCGTGGCCCTGGTGAGGCCTGGGGCGTGGCCTGGGGCGTGGCCGTGTTCATGGGCGTCTTGGGTGCATTCAGAACCAGCTGATTTAGGAAGCTGATCTGCACTGGTAGCAGACCAGTAAAGCCTCCCCACGCCTCCTTATCACAAGGCCGTATAAATACAGCAGCGAGGATCACTATTTTCAAATATGCACAGTCCAACTGGGAGAAATAACCCTGATCAGATAACGATTTTCTAAACCCTTCTGGAGAATCAGGACTTTAGCCCTTACTCTTTCCATCCCACAGATCTGTCAGATAAATATTTGCTTTTGGATTAGTGCAAAATAATAAAATACAGTAATGTATTACCTGGTCAAGTTCATCAGATAAGGCAATACCTATGAATAAAAGATATATATATATTATATATATATTTTTTTAATTCAAACATATATACACACCTTCACACATACTCTTCACACAGACACTCTTCTGGGACATTCAGTTAGTCCCTAGTTAGGGTCACATTTAATTCAACAGTAGTGATGACACTGTCCACCAAAAATAAATTATAGCAATGAAGCTCTAAAGTTAAACGGCTTGGCTCCATATATGATTGTAATGTGAGGTTGTCATGTTCAGCTGAAACGTGAGGCTGTTATGTGAGGCTGTAACGTGAGCCTGTTATGTGCAACTGTATCGTGAGGCTGAAACGTGAGGCTGTTATGTGCGGGTTTAATGTGCGACTGCAACATGAAGCTGTTATGCGCAGTTTTAATGTGAGGCTGCTTTTGTGCAGCTGTCATGTGCAGCTGTAATGTGAGGCTGTAACATGAAGCTGTGTGAGGCGGGGCCACTGACTTCGCGACAGGTTCTCTAGCGCTTTGCCCAGCTTCTTGCTCTCCTGTAGGATGTGGTTGAGCTCGTCAAAGTCCCGACTCCCCGGCCGGCTGCCCCAGTCCCACGAGGGGCGCTCGATCCAGCGAGGCACTGTGGTGAGAGCAGAGACAGGTGGCACAGAATAGGTCCACTCAGCCCTGCAGTCCAGCTGTGCGTTGTGTTTATGGACTCTCCCAAGCAGAGTCAGTCAGCAGTGTCTTAGAAGCACAGAGGCTATATTACTAGAACCGGAGCATCAAGTCCAATCTCTGTGTCCTGGAGCCCACAAACCCCAGACACGCACAGCTCAGACAAAGTCCAGACATATGGCCCACACATCAGAATCAGAATCAGAATCAGAATCACTTTATTCCGCCAAGTATGTTGCACATACGAGGAACTTTCCTTGGTGAGAGCTCACATGTATGACATACACAAGCACATTGTCCAGACATGGCCCTGACAGAGGTATAGTTAAAGAGGGCAGAACGTTTTTGTTACTAACCAACCCTGGCTATCTTAAACTAACACTTACTAACTTTAACTAACCCTGTCTATCTTAAACTAACACTTACTAACTTTAACAAACCCTGGCTAAATTAAACTAACCCACTTTCACTGATCTCTCTCTTTATCTACCTCTGACAATACCTCTACATCTCTCTCTCTTTACCTTTGATACTATCTCTCCATCTCTCTCTCTCTCTCTCCCTCTGACAATACCTTTCCATCTCTCTCTCTCTCTCTCTCTCTCTCTCTCTCTACCTCTCCATCTCTCTCAACAGCTCTTTCCCAATCTCCCTCTCCACCATATCCTCTAAACATGGCCAGTCACAGAACGTCTGC
The DNA here is from genome assembly GCA_020368025.1 of Brachyhypopomus occidentalis. Taxonomy (NCBI): domain Eukaryota; kingdom Metazoa; phylum Chordata; class Actinopteri; order Gymnotiformes; family Hypopomidae; genus Brachyhypopomus; species Brachyhypopomus occidentalis. The sequence continues at coordinate 3,782,040 of JAGXOD010000115.1, forward strand.
CAATGTCAGAGCTTGATCTTTATTATTTAGATTTTTCACTCTTCCAATATGACACATCCCACTAGAACTCCATACCATCCAGCTCACCAACACGGACCAATCCAGTACTGACCAATCCAGCACTCACCAGTACTGACTCATCCACTAGCTGGCTCTAGGCAGGGCACTAGGTTTTTCTATGCTGATGCAGGGTGAGTTTCTAATGCCTGTGTCCTATTCCAATAGCATAAGAGAAAACAATAAAGCAGATCTCTGATCAGTGTAAATGGCAACTTATAAGAACCTGGGAATGACTGCAGATGTGTTTATGCATTTTTAATGTAAACATCACTCACATGACTTGGACTCAGGTGACGGGGGTGAGATGTTGGACACGGCCAGGTCACTCTTTGACTTCTTGGGCTTTTTGGGGTAGTCCTGCCAGGCTCTGTCATAACGCCCAAAATCCCGCCGATTGCTTTTGCCTGAGGAGTGAAAAGGCTTGTTTAGGAACAGAAACTAAGAGCTAAATTAAGTTCAGTTCAATTCAATAAAATTTTACTTCTACATGGCTTTTTACAACAAATGTTTCCATAAAGAAATTAGCTTTACATTTTGCCAACCACAGTCGAATTAGAGGAGTTTGGATGTGTGTGTGTTTGTGTGTGTGTGTGTGTGTGTGTGAACGAGAGTGAGAGAGTAGAATAGAATTAAATAGAATAATTCTATAATTCTATAAATAATTCTGTAAATAGAATTTCCTCAGATTTGGTGACTAAGATCACTCAAGGTTAGAGTAAGGGTTAGGTGGTAGGGCTAACCCACTGAACTATAATATTTATATTCCAGCAATATTCTTGCCCTTCTCAGCCCCATAAAACTTGCTGACTGAGGAGAGAGAGAGTGTGAGAGAGAGAGGAAGAATAGGTGAGAAAAAGGGAGGGAGGGAGAGAGAGAGAGGGTGAAAGAAAGGGAGGGAGGGTGAAAGAGAGTGGGAGAAAGGGAGACAAAAAGGCAGAGGTACATATGGGTGGAGTGATTTTCCTGCACTGACCTGAAGAGTCGCTGTCTGCCCACAGGGCTGCAGACCCCGAGAGAGTTCTCTGCAGAGGACCTGGGCTGTCCTGCTTCGTCTGTAGATGTCCAATAAGGAAAGGGATAGGACGGTCTGGAGTCTCTGTTATCAGTTTGGTCATCATCTCCTAGTACAGGATGAGAGAAAGCACTCAGAGAATGCTCAGAGAAGTCTCAGAGAATGCTCAGAGAAGTCTCAGAGAATGCTCGGAGAAGTCCCAGAGACTACACTCAGAGATGCCGCAGAGAGAACAGTCAGAGAGAATATTCAGACATTGGAGAGAATATTCAGAGAGACTAGGGAGAATACTCAGAGAGATTAGAGAGAATACTCAGAGAGATTAGAGAGAATATTCAGAGATTAGGGAGAATACTCTGAGAGAATAGTAAGACAGAACAGAAACACCCAGGAAACACTCTTAACGAACAGGAGGGGAAAAGCTTTCCTCATGGCTAGAGAAGAGGCCGGAAGAGGCTCTACAGTGTGCAGCAGCAGGAGATGGAGAAGAGACCTGATAAACATGGAGATGGAAAATAAACCTGATAAACATGAAAATGGAGAAGAAACCTGATAAACATGGAGATGAAGAAGAGACCTGATAAACATGAAAATGGATAAGAAACCTGGTAAACATGGATAATGATAACTGCCAAATGCCATAAATATAAAAAGAGAAGAACCTGTAGTGATGGAGCAGAGAGGATTCTGGTTGCTGAACAGCCATCTTCAATGCAGATTTCACTCAGATTTCACTCGAATTGTTTCAGATTGTTTATCTAATTCTGATGAGAACAGACTGTTATGCAATTCTGTGAGACTCCATAAGCTCCATAAGCAACTTTTTCTCTAAAATTGGAAAAGTCTGTAAAAATGTATTTTGTCTTTTTTGAGACCCAAACAGAAAACGCTGAATTAACCTCGCAGGGCTAGCTTTGACTTTATTGATCGAAAGCCAAATGTAAAGTGTCTTTGCTTTGGTGTAGTGTTTATGTGTCAGCCTCTGTTCACAGAGGAACACACCCTTCAGCACTGATTCCTGCCTGTGTGGTTTTCAGCTACTGCCACAAAAGTACAATTCCATTTTAGTCACCACAACAACACTAAAGCGTAAACCACCTACACATTCCCTCAGTGGATGGTTCAGGTTCAGCAAGCAACTCCTCCCCAGGAGTTTGTATCAAGCACCTAGCTTTGCTAATTAGTTCAAGCCAGCAGGTGGAATTCATTAGTGAAACCAGCTGGGTGACACAAAATCATGGCAGGACCCCTGTGAGCCCCCCCAAGAGGGCTGCAAACATGCTAATAGCATTAGTGCAGTGAAGAGGTGCCCAGCTGTGCACACACAGATCAGGGCACGCATGCACTAAAGACTGCAGGAGTACTCAACGAGACTCGAACACCTGGGCTCCTACACAGCCAGGCCCATGTGCCATGGAGCTAAAGAGTGTGGATAATTCTAACAGGACTGCGAGTTACTACAGGCTATTCCAAATGCACACCAATACACATAGCATCTGAAACATTTTTTCAAAATGTTTTGGAATATATTCGATTTAAGATGTCTTTTCAACATTCTGAGTCAGTATACTTCATATACTAGCCCTAACCCTAACCTGGTCTTTCATTTTCAAATGCAGTAGATGAAGCAAAGAAACAATTTCACAAAACCAAAAATTCATCTACATGGTTCTACATGGGACACAATTACCAGTCACTTAAGATGTAAATGTGTATACTGAGCAGTTCCAACCCCTGCAGCCTGCTGGGTAATTATGCTAACCTACATGATCATGCTAACCTTCGTGCTAACCTACATGATCATGCTAACCTAGCAACTGAGGGTGCAGTAATTAGAGCAGGAAGTGAAACAAGCAAAGCTGTGTGAACCTCTTCAGAATCTTGAGTGTGTAATTTCAGAATCTTGAGTGTGTAATTTAGGAATCTTGATTGTGTACTTTCATTTGGAGTGAACAGTGTGGATAGACTTATTGATTTATTTCTTCCTCGGGTGGAACACATGCTATGAAACACACACTGTTACTAATGACAACCAATGAAAAACATTCAAATATCACACACCCAGAAAAAAAGAAACATCTGTTTCCATTCACATTACATTAGTTTTGGGTGAAGAACAGGAATCACCTCACACTGTAAACCTCCTTAAAAATAAAAAGTGACACACTCGGTGGTGTAAATGGGGCGTTCTATAATCAACCGCTTCCATGAAGGAGTGTGTTTGGAGATGCATGCCAATCTAGGTCAGGATTCAAGCACAGAACACAGTTAACATCATTTCCACAGGGTTCCCTCATCAGCCAGCCCTGCGAGGCGTGACGTCTGTCTGACAGACTGTGTGGAGGTACTGGCAGGACGAAGGTATCTCAGACCCACTTAGAGACAGCCTGGCAGTTTTCCAAGCTGTGCTCCTGCTTTCAAGGATATTGACTCCGCAGAACTACAGCACCCAAGGACTAACCACTGTGGATGGACTACATTATCCAAGGAGCATGGATAATTCCTAAAAAGATGTGCACAACGTGAAAAGATCCAGCAGGACTTTGACAGAATCACGACTGAAGCTCTTCTGAGCAGCCCAGCTAATTTCGGCTGGGAGGAACACGGGACATTCAGAGAGCTGGAGCCATGGATACCAGCCTTTTGGCAGCTTGACAGGAGCTTTGGCGCCTGTAGGTCAGCAGATTAAGTTAATTAGCGGTCACACCTCCATGCTGCCTGTGTAAATAAGACAAAGAGGAAAGAGAGCTCCATAGACTCTCTGTTAGTAACCTCGCCAGTGTGGCAGGCCTCAGACTGTGTGTGTGTGTGTGTACGTGCGTGCATGCGTTCTGCCGGGGTTGTGTGTTAGCTAACACTACCTTCTCATTCTGCCTCACATTTATCTCATTGAAACCGTGACCTGACTAACCTGCCACGTTGGCCACGGCCTTCCATGTGAAAGCACACACTTCTGACGTGACAGGCTGTGATGGAGCTTGTGTGTTTCTGGCAGTCAGAATAGCTCTAAGTGATGGACGCTCAGCCACGGTTCACTCTGTTCTTGCTTTCAATTTCACGTTGTTGTCAACTTCAGTTATGAGAGAGCAGCATGATGATTCTCCAGCACACTGAGTGTATTGATGCTCTGGATGCTGGCATTGCATCCCACTTGGAACTCAATCACAGCCTCTCAAATGAAGACACCAGTGTGGAAAAAATGAAAAATAACAAAAGAAAGAAATAGAGCATCATTCATCATTTAAAAATCAATTACCTGTCATGTCCCAGGTGCCACTACATAAAACAACATGTATATGTCTACATACCAAGCCAGAGCACAACATTCCAATCCATGTTAAAATACCAGCTGGTTGCTTTTACCTAATGAGCAGACTAATCTACTGCTTGGCAGTTTTTGATGCTAATCTTAGCATCTTTGGTTGGTCTTTGATCTTGCCCCCATGAGTCTGCATTTTTGCTTCCTGTTATCCATACCAATAAGATTTTTGCATCGTTCTATGGCTCTTTCTATCCCTCTCTCTCTCTCTCTCTCTCTCCTTCTCTTACACACTCACACACTCTTACACACTCACACACACACACGCACACACGCGCACACACACGCGCACACAATCCTAGATCGCCAAACAAAGTTAGGTGAGTAATTAGTGGACTTGCACCCATCTTTCTAATGCTCTATTTCTCTCTCCTCTCTCTCTCCTTCTGTTACACACAACACTATAATGAGTAGGATTTTGCAGCCACTTGACCCAATGCCATCCCATTGACTCATATAAATTATCCACTTAAGCAGCCAATCGATTGCAGGCAGCTGGTTCTATGGCTGAGTGATTTAGCCCCACCCCCTCTGTGTCAAAGCGACTTAGCACAGACCCCTCTATGTCTGAGTGATGTAGCCCTTCCCCCTCTGTCAGAGATATTTAAGCCCCCCATCTCTGTCAATGCAATTTAGCCATGATCCCTCTATGTCACAGATTTAGCCCCACCCCATCTATGTTAGAGCAATGTAGCCCCACCCCTCCATGTCAGAGAGATTTAGCCCCTCCCCCTTTAGCATTTTGATCAGTATTCAGAGTATTGAATATCGCCTGCATTACACATTACAGATTGAAGACAGTATAAAAACAGGAAGTTTGGGTATTTTAGACAATCTGAGGGGTTAAAATGCAGGTTTGGTTTGTGGTTAGGTCCCTACTTGGTATTGTGGTTAGGTCGCTGCTTGGTATTGTGGTTAGGTCCCTACTTGGTATTCTGGTTAGGTCGCTGTTTGGTTTTGTGGTTAGGTCCCTGCTTGGTATTCTGATTAGGTCGCTGTTTGGTTTTGTGGTTAGGTCGCTGTTTGGTTTTGTGGTTAGGTCCCTGCTTGGTACTGTGGTTAGGTCCCTGCTTGGTTTTGTGGTTAGGTCCCTGCTTGGTTTTGTGGTTAGGTCCCTGCTTGGTCCCTTCTCAGGTAAGTGACACTGAAATTCCATGTGTGCATAAAAACACACTTTACAGAAACAGATGCAGTACACAGTATTAAACTGTGAGAAGAATTCAATTTCATCTGCAACTCATTTGATGCAGAACCCCCATATGAGAAAAACAACTGTGGCAAAACAAATAGACCCACTTTACTATAAAATAAAAAAAGAGCTGATAAATCACAGTGAAGCAAAGAATTATGCCAGTACAATATCTCCACGATTTGAGGCAGTATTAAATCTCCAAATGGCATTCATATAAGCACCACAGAAGGTGCCAGACCAGGACCAGTCATAGCGACCCTGCTAAATATAGTGGACATTAAACCACTGTGTACTCACTATGCTTCCATTACTGTGCATTCAATATTGGGTAATTAAAATAATTCACTTCATATGAGCTAAACACTACTGAGTACAGGCCCACTGAGAGCTCAGTGGGCGGAACTGACAGAGGCCATGGGTCATATTTCATTCAACTATAAATCCAAATAACTCCATAAATCCAAATAATAATTCCCAGAAGTGTAAAGACTCACAGGTCAGCTCAGACCACACTCATAAGATCAGATATATTTGTGTTATAGGTGTCTGTAAGATGTGTGTTAGATGTGTGTTATGTCAGTAAATCCATCCATCCATCCACCCATCCCTTTTATCTATGACATTTGTTTGGGATTCATTATATGAGTCGCATATGGGATGCATTATATTTGGATGGATGGATGGATAGATGGACAGGTTATCGATCAATAACTCTATTCATCAAAGAGGGAAATCCCAGGAGCACCACTAGCACAGCGTCATCTTCTAACCTCACGTTCTTACAAACCTTCTCAGATGCTCTCCAAGCTGTGATTACTGCCGCCAAAAGTTCACAACACACTTCACATCCTGCATCTCAAAACTGAGTGATGGAAAGGACTCCTTCAGAAATAGAATAGGGTCAGTGAAGTGGAACCACTCTGTGGAGCACACATCTAACTGCAAGCCACATCCATCCAGGGCTAACCATCAGACATACAAATGAGCGCCCTGTGACGGCCATCTGGACTGACAGAGCAGGATGTAATCCATCTCTTCCTCTTCCTCATTTAGTTGCTCTGAAGTGGTTCAGACCACATCAGTGAGGATGTGGCTGGCTCTGCTGCTTGGAGTCACTGTGGAGCCAAAATATTTTATATATGTGAATGTACAGCAAATATTCGAGTGGGGATGGGTTAGGTTTCTGTTATTGGACTGCAAATGTTTTATTACAATAAGTCAAGAGAGCCACACATTCATGCCAGTCTCCACACACCTGTGCCAGACTACACATACTTGTGTCAGTCTCCACACACCTGTGCCAGTCTCCACACAGCTGTGTCTGTCTCCACAGCTGTGCAGAAGTTCTTATTAGCCAGATAAATTAAGCTCAAAGTTGGGAACTGTTCATTAGGAATTTTCCTCATCTCATGGACAGCCTTAACTATCTGTTTACATGTGCTTTTTTTGGTTCTTTGCTCCTCCCTGACTTCACCCCTATGTCACCTTACCTGAGTTGTTTGACGCCCCTCTGGGTTAATTTTCAGCCTGGCCTACAGGACATTTTATTTTATCATTAAGGTTAACCCTGAACCTAACACAGGCCTACGGGAGATTTTTTTTTTATCATTAAGGTTAACCCTACCTAAACACTGGCCTACAGAATGTTTTATGTTCCCGATTTATTTCCTCTTTTACTCTCCTTTGACCTTTGTTGTTTCCTCAGAATATTCATTATAGACTTTAATACAGTCAGCTCACACTTGCTGCTTTCACGCCTCCCTTTACCGAGTTACACTTTCACACACCATTTAACTGCATTGTTTGGCAAAGATTTGAATTTTGAACCTTCCAATGTGAGGTTTACTGCTACAGTTGAACCACACTGTACATTCCGCCATGATGTTAATATTGTTAGCAGCGCTGCGATGCATTGGCCAGACTGTTCAGTCCATAAATGAAATCTGCAAGGGAAGCATTCTGGAAGCAGAGCGATGGTTTATATTTAAATGCTCGCATTCAGAACACAAGCACTCCATCAAAACCATTTTAAATGAAAGAACAGCTATATTTTACTGCCAAGAAGACAGAACACTTGGGCTTGAAAAACCAACGTTTTACTCTAGAGTTCACGGAAAAAGGCTCATTCAAAAGGCCATGGGATTTATACCTTGACCGTTCAACCAAGAAAAACCAAAGGTCACCTAGTGCTGATTCATAGTTTTATAGTGAGTGTTCTCCGTCTTTTCAGCGCTGTCGCGAGGTGTTAAGAGATGATGGGCCTTGCGCGACATGCACAAGTTATGGAAATATCCCAAACACATACATCTCACCACAAACATCTTACCATGACCTCAATTTCAGATTTACATGGAGCCACAACATTGGAACTGGAACAGAAGCATGTGTCAAAAAGAGAAGGACCATGCAAAAGAAAGAATTGTCCAGATGAAAACAGTAGGCAACTGACAGCTAGAATGGTTATGATCTGCAAGCAAGCTGTATGCCACTGAAAAGTAATGTCTCAGCACAAGACAACCATATGGCCAAAACGGAATACAAATGTTCTGAGACCTCAGATGACAAGTCTCTATACTAAACTCAACTCCAACTCCAAATCTTTCAAAGCTTGTAGGAGCCACTGTTTTGTCGTAATCACAAATAGTTTTAAAGCATTTTTTGTAATTGTTAGAGCGGGGTACCCTTTTGGGCGCACGCCACGGATCGCCCTCCTCTGAGAAGACCGCTGTCACATGACAGATCAGCGGCGCGCGGAACCGTGCTGTTGTCCATGCCACTGGGTCACTCTCGCGCTGCTTTTAGCTTTATTGCTATTTGATATTCCGCCCATGCGCACAGTCCTTGCTACAGAATAGCTGATATATCAGCAGTTTGTTTTATGTAGCCAATGGTTCCCCGCCAGCTAAAGAGAGAACTGAGTAGCACCGGCGTGATGTGAAAGGGAAAAAAGTAACTGTGGGGTGATTAGACGATTTAAGTGGTTTCTGTAATTAACCGAATAATCGTACTGTTGCTTTTATCATACATAACATGGTTGTAAATATGCCGAGCAGCAGATGCTGTGGTCTTTCTCAAAATTACAGAAAAAAATTGTCATAGATGTCTTCGCGGTTCACCTTTACCCAAGTATTCTGTAGGATCATAATATCAAACTGGAGATGTATTATCTTCAGTCCAGCTGCAACATTCCTGTTTCAGATATGACGAGCAGAGATAATTTCACAGTAACCCTGAACAGATTGTTGTGACTCGATTCAATGATGTAGTTTGTTAAAAAGAAAAAACACAAATTTATATTAAATTATGAAAATAGGCTACTTGAGAAGGTTCTACACACTGCTACTTAATTTAAAGCAAAATGTACCAGCGATAACCACGCGAATCCCTCGCCCTTCGGAGTACTTAAATCATTTTAACCTGAGATCTGAAATGAACAGTCAGCGAAAACACGCCGCCTCACGTCGTCTCGGCTGTCAAACTAATATACGGGTTGTAGGCGATGGCTCGCAAAGGACGCCATGCAGATGTGATCTTGTGATGCGTTTGGGAGAGACTTAGTATCCTGCTTTCGTGTGAAATCAACGTTGGTCCACTTTTTCCCTCCACGATCTAATTTTGAACGTTTCTGTAAGGAACACATAAACCGTCCTCGAATGCACGAGCGCCTTGACAGGTGCGACTTTTCACGAAGTGCACTTCATGGTTTCATGTCATTTAAAAAATAGTAGAATTTAGTTGTGCAGGATTGTAGTAAACAAACAACCTCACTGATCTCTTAAATGTGCTGTAATTTACATACTCACCTCAAACAATGGTCCTATTTTATTCTTCTCCAGGTAAGACTGAATTCTTGACTGTTGCTGAGACGCCATCGGGAACCTTGCATTACATTAACAGATACGAGGCAAATGTATCTTCAGGCATTGGCTTGCATTCTCAGAGCGGATAGACTATCAATAGTGCTCTCGGTGAGCGGACTGCGGCAAATCTTCACACATGCGAGGAAACACTTGTCAAGAGCTGTAAGTTCGGTCCGTGCAGAAACACATCGCTGAAAGTAGCCTGCCTCTTTTCTTTTGGTTACTATCAGACGGGACTGTCCCCCGCCTCAGTCGAGTACCTAACGACTGCTTCTCTTTAAATCCAATGAAAGACTTTTTTCTTAAGCGCTGTACCTGAATCTTTCGTTTATTGGCTGTTCAGATATTATCGCCACATCTGAAGACCCGCCTTCACTGTTTATTAGAGTAGCAACACCACGCTTAACCCAAAGTGCATCGGGTTTTACGAGCAACCTCAGGGCATCGTGTTTTTTTGGCTGGTGGAGTTAACATACAGTGCTTGACACTGACAAACCTGCGGCATACTCTGCTCACGTTTAGAGTGTCGTGTAGAAAAAAATATTTACGGGGCAGTGCAGTGGAATATTTCTGCAGATCAGATAGGGAAACGGACACGGTATATATATTGGCACGGAACACAACAACTGGGATTTAAGTTATTGTAAAACGATGTAGTTCCATATATTTTATTTCCGTTAATTGAATTGGGAATATTCTCTACTATTTTATATTACACAACTTGTAGTGCAGGACGTATTAAATAAATATTAATCTAAAATGTATATATATATATATATATATTTAGAGAGAGACCATATATATATATATATATATATATATATATATATATATATATATATATATATATATACACACACAAACCGGATTCCAAAAAAGTTGGGACACTAAACAAATTTGCAATGATGTGGAGATGGCAAATGTCAATATCTTATTCGTAATAGAATATAGATGACAGATCAAAAGTTTAAACTGAGAGAATGTATTATTTTAATGGAAAATATGTTGTTTCAAAATTTCATGGCGTCAACAAATCCCAACAAAATTGGGACAAGGCCATTTTTACCACTGTGTGGCATCCCCGCTTCTTCTTACAACACTCAACAGACGTCTGGGTACGGAGGAGACCAGTTTCTCAAGTTTAGAAATAGGAATGCTCTCCCATTCATGTCTAATACAGGCCTCTAACTGTTCAATTGTCTTGGGCCTTCTTTGACGCACCTTCCTCTTTATGATGCGCCAAATGTTCTCTATAGGTGAAAGATCTTAACTGCAGGCTGGCCATTTCAGTACCCGGATCCTTCTCCTACGTTGCTATGATGTTGTGATTGCTGCAGAATGTGATCTGGCATTATCTTGTTGAAAAATGCAGGGTCTTCCGTGAAAGAGATGATATCTAGATGGGAGGATATGTTGTTCTAGAACCTGAATATAGTTCTCTGCATTAATGGTGCCTTTCCAGATGCAAGCTGCCCATGCCACAAGCACTCATGCAACCCCATACCATCAGTGATGCAGGCTTCTGAACAGAGCGTTGATAACAACTTGGGTTATCCTTGTCCTCTCTGTTCCGGATGACATGGCGTCCCAGTGTTCCATAAAGAACTTCAAATCGTGACTCATCTGACCACAGAACAGTCTTCCATTTTGCCAGATTGTTCCAGATTCTCTGAATCTTTTGATGATGTTATGCACGGTTGATGATAACTTAAAAGTCTTTGCTATTTTACGCTGGGTAACACCATTCTGGTTTTGCTGCACTATCTTTCTGCGCAACAATGGTGGAATTGGTGATCCTCTTACCATCTTGGCTTCTGAGAGACACTGACACTCTGAGAAGCTCTTTTTATACCCAATCATGTTGTCAATTTACCTAATTAGTGTTAATTGGTCTTCCAGCTGTTCGTTTTATGCTCAATTTCCTTTTTCCAGCCACTTATTGCTACTTGTCCCAACTTTTGTTGACACTGTGAAATTTTGAATCAAAACATTTTTCCTTTAAAATGTTACATGTACTCAGTTTAAACTTTGTGTTCTATTCTGGATAAAATATTAGATGTTGGCACCTCCACATCATTGCATTCAGTTTTTATTTACAATTTGTTTAGTGTCCCAACTTTTTTGGAATCCGGTTTGAATATAGGCTATGGAAGGCTCCTGCTACTATAATGCCTGATGATTGTTTCATTGTGGTTAATTTAAAACAAATGGTGAGATTCTTACAGACAGATAATGGGAGGCTGGATTATTGTATCTTGCTTTTATCAAAATGAGACTTACAGGAGAGAGCTGGTAGACATATCTCCTCTGTTTGCATAGTAACTCAATTTACACCACCATGTTAAGCAACACTGGGATATAACATAATCCAGAAACTGAGGACTCATAGGCACTACTTACACAAGGAATGTGTAAGTAACACTGCTGGTATGGAGAAGAAACCCTTCAAGAGGAACTGTCCAGTATGTCCAGTATGCTGTTATCAGAACATACACTTGTGAGAACATACATTTATGAGAATATACTCATAAGCGCTCATAAGAATATACTTTAAAGATATATAGTCTAGTTTCAAACACCTTTCCCATAAAACATTTGAGGTGTAGTGTGACTGACCTCAGTCATGAGGGATCACAGCAGCCTGGAGACAAACCACCTGTTTGGAGATGTAGATGTGTGGCAGGGCATAATAACAAAACAAAAACAATAACATCACAGGCTTTACAAAAACTACAGGAATAAACTCCATATGTACACTGGAAACCCTTTCACAATGCTGTCAGGAGTTTCACAGATCCCTTGAAGTGATTGTGTGGTCTTTCAAAGGATCTTTCAATGTGTGGTCTTTCAGGAGATGAGCACATGTGTGTATTTTGTGTTGGGAGTTGTGTTTGCATGTGTGCACATGTGTGTTTGTGTGTATGTGCTCCAGTGTGTGTATGTGTTTATATGTCTGTGTTTATGTGAGTGCACATATGTGTGTCTGTGTTTATGTGTGTGTACACATGTGTATCTGTGTGTGTGTGTTGGGGAGAAGCTGAACTACAGTGGGTCAGGATCAGCTGGTTCAGGGGTCACCATCTGGAGGTGGAGGCTGGCACAGTTTGTACAGTCTGAAAAATGGGGAAGATAACATCATGAGTTAAAAGAAAAACCCCTTCAGAACCCCTACAGAACCTCTTCAGAACCCCTTCAGAACCCTCTCAGAAGCTCTTAAGAACCCATTCAGAACCCCTTCTGAAGCACTTCAAAACCTGACACCTGCACTATCGAGAATGTCTGCATCGGCTTCGCAAGTCTCTCTCTCTCTCTCTCTCTCTCTCTCTCTGTCTCTCTCTGAATCTCTCTGAATCTCTCTCACACACATTGAAATGTACTGTTGCATCTTTCCCAAAGAGGAAATGTTTTTTTTGTTGGTTTGTTTTAGCAGTACAGCCAATATATGAGGCCTGGCACCTCTTCAAGAGTCTCACTGCAAATATTCTATTTTACATTGTCACGGTACAAAGGACACCAGGCCCTGTTCAGCAGTAGCGGTATTTTGTGTTGTCCTGCTGTTGTGACGTCGAGTTCGTCCCTCAGGTGGGCGTGTTCATCCCTCAGGTGATGTTGAAATTTATGCTCCTCCTCCTCTAGTTATCGTTTAAGATTAGGGTTCCTCTAGGGTTATCTGGTTATCCTCTGGTTATCCTCTAGGGTTAGGGTTCCTCTGGTTATCCTCTGGTTTAGGGTTCCTCAAGGGTTAGGGTTCCTCTAGGGTTAGGGTTCCTCTAGGGTTAGGGTTCCTCTGGTTATCCTCTAGGGTTAGAGTTCCTCTAGGGTTAGGGTTCATCTGGTTATCCTCTAGGGTTAGGGTTCCTCTAGGGTTAGGGTTCCTCTGGGGTTAGGGTTCCTCTGGATATCCTCTAGGGTTAGGGTTCCTCTAGGGTTAGGGTTCCTCTGGTTATCCTCTAGGGTTAGAGTTCCTCTAGGGTTAGGGTTCCTCTGGTTATCCTCTAGGGTCAGGGTTAGAGACCTGTTGAACTCTGCTTCCCTTCTAGACTGCGTCTTCTGCCTGACCCTCGGATTTTTCCTAGACTCTTGCTACGAACGTGGACTGGGCCATGAAACAGACCTCCCTCTCACTACTCTGAGCCAGAGGTGACCCGTTTGTACTGCTAACACCCACCGCTTCAGTAGCCTGCTCAGTGACCAATAAAAAAAACATACTACTTACATTCTTTACTTTTGTTACAAAATTTTATTTCAGATTTTTTTATTACTGATTTTGGAGAGGTTACTAAAAGTATCTTGCCATATACTACTGCTCATACAAAAGCATATAACAGCTCTTCACGGGCCAGTGTTCTGCAGGGGTACCATTTAGAGCACATACCACCAAGGTAATCAGAATACAGTGTGTGAATGTGCGCACGCATGTGTGTGTGTATTTATCCATTTCTGTGTGAATGTGTTGGTGTATCTCTGTTTCTGAGTGCATATTTGTGTGTGTGTGTGTGTGTGTGTGTTTGTGTGTGTGTGGCTGTGTCCGTCTGTGGTTACCTTGGTTCTGAAGGTGGAGTATGGTCTCGTACTCCCAGGTTCTTGGCTGAGTTCTGCACTCTGGCCCCCTGAAGCAAGCAAAGCATTATCAGATAGTACATGTGTGGAGCCTGAATGAGGAGCTGTGTGTACCACTCTGCTGTGGACGAGCACAGACATGTTCACAGTGCAGTAGTCCTGCTAGTCCTGCTAGTTACAGTCCTGTTAGTAACAGTCATTCGAGTAACAGTCCTGCTAGTGCTACTCCTGAACCACAGCATCTTATAACAAGTAGGCCTACTGACTATGTACAAATCAAGGCCAGATGGGAATTCAAAAATTAATTCTAGTAATGTTTTCATTATCAAGTCCAGCCGGAGAACCACAGTTGTAAGTCGTTAGGGTAAGGTTAGGGTTAGGGGTGCTTTAAATGTTGATTGAAAACACAAATTGCTGGTTTATGAGCTAACAGCAATAATTTAGGTTGGTGTAGTGACTTTTGTAAACTAGACAATTTGCAATATGCATATTTTATATAATAATAATATAATTTATAATAATTATATATTACATAATTATATATATATATATATAGAATTTATAACAATTACATTTATCAGTATGATGATATGTGTGATGACTGGAAATCAAACCCATGATCTTGTTGTTGCTAACAGCTTGATATGTCCTCTCCATCATGGGTGCAGAGGACCCCCTGGAACTGTAAAGAAAGGTAACTAGGATCTGTTACCTTTCATAAACTGAGCTATCCTACGCTGCCACTCTGCATGGGGCCTCCTCACTCCCGGGGCCTGACTAACAGGAATGATGAGATCTCTGGTCCAGTGTACAGCTCAGCCAACACCTTCATTATTCTCTCTCTGCAGAGACCTCGTCCGAATGACTCGTTTGGGGACATAAATCATGAAATTAAACTTGCATGCTGATGAAGCTTCCAGAATGTTCCATGGTGACGTAGCGCAGGTGCTAGCTAAAAAAATCACCGCAGGCAGGTTAATCACGATGGGTGGAGTTTCATCATGTCAGAATGACAAGCGCCCACCTGGGGCTAATGCTGCCGAACGAGACGCAGTTCCTCGCGGTTTTCCTGACGTTAGATGTTTCCGTAAATAGCGCGCTGTTTGCTGGGGAGATGGGGGAAACATCGCAGGTGGAGATGCGGCAGGGTGGAGCAGCAGGAGTGAGAATAAGGGCTACAACAGCTGGAGGAACATATCTGACACACAGCACACACGCCTGGCATGGGGGAAGACACGCACATACACACACACACATGTGCACACTCATACATTTGTACATACACACACACACACGTACGTGCACGCTCATACATGTGTACATACACACATTTGCACATACACACACATGTATGCGCACACTTATGCATGTGTACATACACACATACACACACACACACACACATATGCATGCACACACACTAGTTGTCTCTCCTGTCTTTCTTTTCTGTCTGGGGGTAGGTGACCAGTGAGTACATTATTAATGAACAGTCACTAAGTGTGGGCTTTTACTGTGCCCTCTGATGACATCAGCAGTTACACTGTGAGCTTGAGTGAGAGGCTTATCCATCTTAATGATCTGAAATGCAACCAGACAGTGAGGTCCTGCAGAGATGTCCTGGTGCCTCGCCAGACCTTTCAAAGCACTACCGTGTGTCCATTCAGGGCAGTCTCAGTGCTGCTGGGAAGGCAAGAGATCGGAGGCAAGGAGGAGGATGGAGAGAATGTAGCGTATGTGGGGGAGGCGGGAGGAAGTGGGTCTGCTTGAAGGGAACTGCTTACCTAAGGATAAAAACACCTCCTCCGCCTCCCCAACTCTCCAACTTCTTGACAAATCTTGACAAATGTGAATAGAAAGGTACATTCCCCTCAAAGCATGACAGCAGAACTTAAAGGTCCTTCTTTAAAAACCAACCCTGACAACCCCTGACAGCTCATTTCAGTGACTGCACTTGTATAAACGTCTTTAGCATTTCTAAGAGACACATGCAAAAAATGGAAGATCCAGAGGCGTTGTGTGGCACTGCCCTGTAGATCCGGGTGGAAGGAGAGGGTAGATGACTCCTCCAGCCCTCAGTGAGGTGCAGAACACTCTGTGATTCAATAAACAGCCCGGGAAGCAGAGGCAACAGCCAGACGTGTTCGTACGAAGCCGAAGTCTGTGCTGAGGGCTGAAGGGACTGCGGGCTGCATTGAGCTCTTCATGATCCTAACCCCTAACCCCTAACCCCTAACCACAACCCCTAACTACCTCTAACTTCTACTTCTAACTCTAACCCCTAGCCCTAACCCCTAACCCCTAGCCCTAACCCTAACCCTATCCCTATCCCTAACACTTCATGCTCCTAGCCCCTCCCTTTCAGACCAAGATCCAGAGTTGTCTCCCTGAGCTACACCCTGCCTTTCCCAACCTTATAATACAGCAGCCTCAGAGTTTGTATGGGAAAGAAAAATGACATCACAGATACTGCCACATGGACGTTCCAAAGCCAGCATGGGAGAGAAGACCAGCGCACACAACACAGAGATTTTACTCAAAAAATCACTGTGTTAGGTATATAAACTACCACCATCAAACTAGTGATTCACCAATATATTCAGGGGGGGATTACACTAATTAGTATGAAGAAGAGGAGATTTTAATCCAACTGCTATGCTAGAAATTGAAATATAGCACCATTGTGTCTTATTTCTGAGGAGGACTAACCCTAACCCTAACTAAATGAGTCAACAAAAGACAAATTGCACATGCTATATGTATCTATGAAGACAGGCAGAGAGTCTACAGAGAGACATAGTCTACAGAGAGACAGAGGTCTACAGAGAGACAGTCCACATAGAGACAGTCTACAGAGAGACAGAGTCTACAGAGAGTCAACAGAGACAGAGTTCACTGCCAAGGTTTTCTGTGCTGCAGTCGTATCTGCTGTGAACCACAGCATGCTGAGTTTCACTCTGTCACGGCTCTGTGAACATGCAGGTGACCACAGAGGTGCAGTGTAAAGGTGAGCAGTGTAAAATTGAGCAGTGAGGAGGTGGGCAGTGTAAAGGCAAGCAGTGTAAAGGTGAGCAGTGAGGAGGTGGGTAGTGTAAAGGTGAGCAGTTAGGAGGTGGGTAGTGTAAACATGAGCAGTGAGGAGGTGAGCAGTGTAAAGGTGAGCAGTGAGGAGGTGAGCAGTGTAAAGGTGAGCAGTGAGGAGGTGGGTGTCGGCAGCGTACCTGCTTCCTCATGACGTCCGTGGCTTGTATGATGCAGCGAGGGGGGAGGCCGTGCGTACGAGCCAGCCAGATGACCTGCTCCAGGGTCACGCTCAGGGTGCAGCTACGGGACCACAGACAGGACAATCAGCTCCAACAAACACATACTGCACTCTAATGTGTTTAGAGTCATCAAAGGCTCAGATGTGGAGAAAAACAGAGAGAGAGGGACAGATAGAGAGATTGAGAGAGAGAGGTAGACATACTGACTAAACTAAGATAAATGGAATCAGGGAAGTCAGACACACTGATGAACATCACTGGCTCACATGATACCCGATGACACATTAAAATGATAATACTGATCAATGGAAAACACCAAGCATTGTGCAGAGGACGGAGGAACCAGACGCTCCACTGAGTGGGTCCTGTCAACACTGATCCCTTCTCCTCCGTCGAACCACGACGTATCCTTTCTGATTTAGACTACGTGTGTTTGTCACTCTGATTCCATTAACGGATACGCCAAGGACAGTGGTGCTCTCATGGTAGCTGGCTGACGGGTGTCACTCTGACACGCACTGAGCGGTGTCAATCTGACACAGACTGTCCCCTGGAGCAAAGAACGTCCCCCCGATGTGTGCTGTTAACACCCGCCTGTAAGCCGCACACCAAACCAGGAGCAGTGCAACAGAGCACTAAAGCATAGCAGACGAATGAAAGTAGAACACAGGCTTCCTCTATTAGCCACCATGACAGAACTTCAACCCCTACCTCAGTAACACCACCTCAGCAAATCCATCCCTCAGTAACACCACCTCAGCAAACAACAGAAAAGACTGACTAATAAAAATAAGCACTTTTGCAGCTACATATAACACAATAATAAAGAACACATTAATACTCGTCTGCATGAGGTTAGTGTAATGGCTTATGGAACACAAATTGTCTGAGGTACCTTTAAACCTGAGTAACCCTTTAAACCTGAGTAACCTTTAACTCTGAGTAACCCTATAACCCAGAGTAACCTTTAACCCTGAGTAATCCTTTCTTAATCTTGTCATTTAACTTGAATAAGCAGTCAAGAATGTCATGCAGGACCATGAGGACTGCAATTCCCAGAATCCTATGCGTTGTCTACCTCGTTCCTACACCCTCATTATTAAGATTGTCACCTGTTCCCATTCACAAATACACATATAAACCAGCTTTCTCCATTACCTCATTTTAAAGCATTGTCGACCGATTATGGAAGCATACTGAGCGTTTTTCTCTGGCTGTGATTACCTGCTTTGAACTGGTCTGTTATTCACTCTACTGTTTTGGATTTGCACTTTTGTACTGTTGCCTAAAACTCTTTGTTGTTTGAAGATACTGACCTGGACTGTTTTGACTCTGATTGTGGATTACGTTTTGATACTGCCTGCCTTGATCTGGTTTCAACCCATTCTTCGTCCGACTGTGCCTTTATCATTAAACCCCATATTTATAATCTCTGCACGCGTCTGAGTTGTAACATGTGCCTGACATCACAGACACACTCAGAAGCTGTGATACTCAGAGTGTGCACAGCCCCTTCCAAAATGAGGACCTATGTCATCCTTTATCTGCTCAAAACCACTTCACACTACACGGGACCACTGTATACTACACAGAACCACTGTACACCACACAGAACCACTGTACATTACACATAACCACTGTACATTACACAGAACCACTGTACACCACACAGAATCACTGTACACCATACAAAAGCAATGTCCATCCTCCGTTTATCTTTGTCTGGCTCACGGGGGCAGTAACTGAAGCAACGAGGCCCAGGCCTAACACTCCCTAGCCTCCTCTTCCAGCTCTTCGATGCTAAAATGCTGTCCTAAAGAAAAATGGCTCCCAGGTCTTTATAAACCAGTCATCTCCATTTGATGGTGCAGTTTCAGTAGAGGACACCTGCGTGGTCTGCATCAGGGGTGCAGTCAGTCCAGCTGTGACACAAACTCTCCATCGTCTGCTTCACTCCATCCACTCTATCAATCAGGAAATGATTCATCCAGTAATAGCGATTATCTCATATAAGACAGATGCTCTGCTGCAGCTGTTATGCGCCACCAGACTGGCACCTCCAGGCCCCAGAACATCTGAGCCACATAATCAGTGTTTTATAGCCTCACGTTACCAGCACTGTGTGTTGGGAGTTGGAATAGAAGGGACATGAGCTGGTTGAGGTTCCTGGGTTGGAAAATATCTGGAAAATATACTAGAAGATATCTAGAAAATATACTGGATGTCAAGTGTGTAGCATGGCCCAGCTTCACAACGCAATGCCTGTTGTGGTATCAGGTGGGTTAATACTGAGCCAACAGCCAGTAGGCACTACACATTCAGTGTGTTTAGCACTGTTCATTAATATAATGGTTCTCAAATGTGTAAACAGAGCTGGGATATCCCCCCATTATGTGTGTGTGTGTATGTGTGTGTGCGTATGAATGTGTATGTGTGTATACGTGTGTGGGTGTGCATGTGTGTGTGTGTGCATGTGCACGCATGTGTCTATGTATGTGTTTGTGTGCTTATAGAGGTGTGTGTGTGTGTGTGTGTGTATAGGGTGGTGTGTTTGTGTTTGTTGCAGGTTTTATAGTCTCATCTGGATGATGGTAACAGCACTGTGATTTATGTCAAATGGGACGATGCTGTTTGAACTGGATGTCTGATTTACTCACTCCGCTGTGGATTAGACAGACAGAATGGGAGTAGCAGACACTCCACACACAACAGCTCTGCCTCTAGAGTATCATCACGTTCACATACCATCATACACAAACAGCCCCCCTGTGAGTATGCAGCTCACACATGTAAACTCTGCAGTCTGACTATTGAATTTACCAGCATAAATTAGCTTTCAAAAAAGGCACAATAGTTTCATCAAAGAAATCAGGACAGCCAAGCTGTGGAATGATTATTCTCTCTTGTACCATGAGTAAAATCATCAAATGAATCAGTTTCAAGCACAGCTCGGCTTGACCCACCATCTCTCAGAACACGCGGAAAACATGCATCCAGACTTTTTTCAGTTCTGGCACCTCAGTGGTGGAACGAACTTCCCCTGAGTGTCCGAATGGCAGAGTCTCTTGCTGTTTTTAAGCGAAGACTGAAGACACATCTGTTTCAAGAGCACTTAAATTAAATTTTACTACACTAGCATTTATTAAATATTTGTGACTGTAATGACTTTTCTTGCTTTTATCTTTTAAGTAGGGTTTTTTCAGTATATATTTGAGTATATCTAGGCGTCCATACTGACTGTATCTAATAATGTCTTTGCTTAAAGTTTCTTCCTGATTTTAGCCTAAACTAACTAGCTAGAGATTTTGTTCTGAGTAAAACAATGAAGCACTTTTTGTAAGTCGCTCTGGATAAGGGCGTCTGCTAAATGCCGTAAATGTAAATGTAAATGTAATGAATCTGCTTCTAATGAATCTGTTTCTAATGAATCTGTTTCTAATGAATGGGAGAGGGGAGTTCTTAAAACTCAACGAGACATCCCATGGTATGTGCAATCATTGAAAAAGTTGTTCAGTGATTGAACTTAAATCCTGATGAACTCCCACTTTATCCATAATGCCAGTGTCTTTAATGTCATGACAACAAACTGCTCAGTGGTCTCAATCTGTCAGATACACAAGCTGAATTTGAAAATTACACACACTAGGCAGAGTGTGTGTCTGAGTGTGAGTATGCATGTACAGTACTTGTACATGAGTGTGTGTGTATTCATATACTGTATGTGTATGTATGTGTGTGCACTTATGGATGTGTGTCTGTGTGTGTGTGTGTGTGTGTGTGTGTGTGTGTGTGTGTGTGTGTGTGTGTGAGTGTGTGTGCCAGCCCCAAGAATCAGAGGTGTGGCTGGAGTAGAAGCTGGTGTAGTCACAGTGACACACAGACACAAAGCACACAGGCCCATACCCTCTACACTCATCAGCCCCCATACACTTCACATAAGCCCATACCCTCTATACTCATCATGGTTTGTAAGACAGAGAGAAACAGACAAACAGAGAGAAGAGGGGGACGGGGGAGGGAGAGAGAGAAGGAGAGAGAGAGACAGACAGAGATGAAGAGAGAGAGAGAGGGAGAGGGAATGAGAGAAGGAGAGCGAGACAGAGAGAGAGAGAGGGAGAGAAAGAAAGAGGGGAGAAGTAGAGATAAAGAAAGACAGAGAGAGAAGGAGAGAGAAGGGGGGGTGACTCTTGGCTGAAAATGAAATATGTGCCTTCAGATATGTCCCAGAGGAGAAACAGATCTGTCTGAAACGTTCTAAAAAACATCACTGTGATGTTATGGGAGTCCGAATATTAATAAGACTATCAGAATGGTAATTATAAAATGGATATTTATAGTATGTCATATTAATAAGTGAAAGGGTTTAATGTTCATGTTAAAGAGGGAAGGAAATCAATATGAATGTGCAGGAAGAATGATGACAGACTGAAGGAGTGGATGTGAAGTCATGAAGAGAACCAATCAGAGAGCAACAAAGAGACAGCAGGGTGGAGACGTAGCAGGGTGGAGACAGAGCAGGGTGGAGACATAGCAGGGTGGAGACCTAGCACGGTGGAGACAGAGCAGGGTGGAGATAGAGCAAGGTGGAGACCTAGCAGGGTGGAGACAGAGCAGGGTGGAGACCTATGTATGTGTTTGTGTATGAAAGAGAGAAAGAGAAATTGACCTGTGTGTGTGTGTGTGTGTGTGTGTGTGTGTGCATGTGTGAGACTGACCGGTGCACTCCGCTGTTACACAGGACGATATGGCAGGCTCCAAGGGAGCTGCAGAGCTCGGAGGCCACAGTGAGCAGCCCCGCCCCAGATGCTCCGCACGCAGAGACCGCACTCCCAGCCAGTCGCCCGCACAAGATGAAGCTCTCCATCAACCTGTAGAGCTCGTCCAGGGCATTTAGAGGACGCAAGAGCTAGACAGAGGAATAGGAAGGAGGAGAAGAGGGAGAGGAGAAAGACAGGAAGGGAGAGGGGGAAAGGGAGTGAAGGACAGAGAGAAGAAATGAGGATGAGGAAAATGAGGATAAAACAAGAAAAGGTCAAGGAAAGAGTGGTAGAGGGGTAGAGGAGTAGAAGGGGTGGCAAAGGGTAGAGTAGTAGAGGAATAGAGGGGTAGAGAGGTAGAGAGGTAGGGGAGTAGAATTTTACAATAATAGTAAAAATGAACAAACTAGCTAATAAATTAGCTGCTAAACAAATATGGTTACAAACAAGGTTACAAACCTTGCCTATGAAAGCAGCTTTGGGTGCTGAGGTAGGGGTCAGATTAGACTGATCCAGATAAAAGGCCCTGTATATGATCAACACAGGCATGTTAGAGTAGCAGATCACACACACACAGACAAATGTACACACACACAAACACAAACACACAGACAAATGTACACACACACAAACACAAACACACATGCACACGTGCACACACACAAACACACACACACACAAACATACACACATAAACACACTCACACATAAACACACATAAACAAAAGGCCTGAAACAGAATTATTGAGCTTCACACCCACAAAAACATACTCTGAAATTGTCTCCATGGATTATTCATAAACCCCTTTATCAGCTGCTATTCCACACACCAACACAGGGGGCAGTAGATGCACTCTGAATGAGGAACATGGCTCTGACAAGCCCCTATTCATAGGTCATGCAAAAGTTTTCTAGAAGGGGCAGCCCTTTCACAAGGGATGTAGCACCGTTAGATTTGGACTCATTCAGCAATTACAACTGTCATGTTCTTCAGTAGAAGCAACATGCTCATGCTAATGCAGCAATGCAAATGTTGATTTTTTAGAGTAACTAAACTTGAAGTGCAACACATGAGGTGAAAACTGAGCAGTCAGCACTAGCACCCACTGAGGCCCCCTGATCACTAGCGCCCTCTGGTCCCTGGGAGGAGCATTCATTATGATAACATTTCAGCTTGACACATTATCATCACCAAAGTAAAATGTCAATTTAGAAGGGGGTATTTTAAAAGGGAGTATTGAATGTTATATGGAGGAGAAGGATAAAGAGATGCTCTTTATTTCTTTATAAGAGATGAAACTCTTCCTTTCAGGTCAGCACTAATTTAATTTCACTGAATGCCCAAGGACCCCTTACAACCCCTGCAACAGAACAGCAGGGCGGCCAGGCCCACAGGATTCAGGTGTGTCCACTTCGTTTGGAGCCCCTGTTTCTGATGTAAGTGTCCCTGGAGGATGTGATGCACTATAACTGCCCCAGTGATGATTCACACCTGCTAACATCACAATTTCACACACACACGGATCTTGACACAGTTCATAATATAGAAGCTGGTAAGCAAAACCTTTATTACATTTTACTGTGAGGGGCAGAGGTTTCATTCATGCAACTGAGAGAGTCAGTAGTGTAGTAGTAGATCACACAATGCCAAGGACTAGACAAGTCCACGTCCTCCACTCCTGCTGCCACCAACAATAAAGATACATGTCAGATGATTAAACTGGGAGCCAGGTAGGTCACCATAGTCACTCAGCTGTTAACCAGTAAAAGCCCACAAATTCAGAGTCACTGAGTTTTACCTGAAACACCTGGACATGCAGAGATAAGCACAACTCCTGACCCAGATAGGCTAAATGTAATCATCAAAGCTCTTGACCTAGGTAGGCTAATGTGATCATCAAAGCTCTTGACCTAGGTAGGCTAATGTGATCATCAAAGCTCTTGACCTAGGTAGGTTAAATGTAGGCTAAATGTAATCATTAAATCAAATGTTAAAGATCACCCTGTGTTTTAAGGTAATGGGACATACAAGTTCAATGTTCCAAAACCGACAGAAATGACTGAGACATATCTACACAAGACAGACTATTCTAGAGCTCACCAAACATGAGATTTTGAGTCACCTTTTAGGACAAGCCATGAGCATTAACAAGGAGTATGGGAGTTGAAAAGCGTTGGATTTGTCAATGGCTGATTTCTAAGCCACTCAGTCTAAAGCAAAAGAGAGACACACAGAAACCTGAGCCTTCCTGACTAAACCTGCACCAATGTTCATCAGGAGTTGTCTCAAAGCAGTGTGTGACCTGCCATGCAGTCAACCATCAGAAGCGATGGCGATGTTCTATACGGATGTGCTGGTGATTCTGTTGCCATGCACCAGGACCCCAAGAGTCGCAATGTCAATTTATCTTAGTGGACAGACGTTCAGCTAGTCAGCTGTGGTGGTGTTAGAGACGGCGTATGTAGCAGCTGACGGTGGATGTGTTGAGTTTATAGTCAGTGTGCCCAGTGTGAGGTCTAGCAGTTCTTCAACGTGCTGTCTGGCCTCAATAAGCAGAGCTGTGACAAAATCCCGGGTGTGGTGTACTGTCCAGTTGAGCCAAGACGTCACACTGCTGCA
Organism: Brachyhypopomus occidentalis; assembly: GCA_020368025.1. Taxonomy (NCBI): domain Eukaryota; kingdom Metazoa; phylum Chordata; class Actinopteri; order Gymnotiformes; family Hypopomidae; genus Brachyhypopomus; species Brachyhypopomus occidentalis. The sequence goes on from JAGXOD010000115.1 coordinate 3,806,680, forward strand.
GAAATATCTGCACCTTGTGTGGTGCAAGCTGTCTGCAAACCCACCTGTTGGTGCCAGCAGTCCCATCACTGAACCACACAAATCTCAGATGCACCAGAACAATGTCATTGTTAGTAGAGCCGTGGTCTCCATGAGTAGAGAGGCAGGTTCCACCGAGAATTCTAAATCCGTGTGACAAGGCAGTAACGTTGAAAATGAATTCTAAAATAACATATTTCCTTGTGTATCACTAGAAGATCTTGATGCAAAGCCTTAGAATCTGCCATTCAGTCAGTAACTGCCATGAACTGTCTCACTCCCTACACACCACACCTTCCCCACAAGAGCAAGAGTACCATGCAGAGCTTCTGGGGCTAAGTTAACAGCCCATGTAATCAGGTCAGGAGTGACTCTTCAGATAAAACACTCCTCAGTGTGAGTGAGGGTCCCTCTCAGCACACACATGGGCCTCAGGTGCGTCTACAACCACAGAGCAGCTATACTCCAGACAATGGAGGAAAGTGACGGGTCACACTACGCTCTCTTCAGAAATAACGAGTGTAATTGTCACTGAGCCTGAACACACGGTGCTCAATCCATGATGGTGTTTCCTCTGTCAAGATGGAGCTGTGCCCACAGCTAACCCTAACCCTAACCCTAACCTAGACTCAGCTCATCAGCTGATTAACATGCCCTCTGTGAGTTTCAGATGTGTGTGTCAGTGGAGGGAGACCCATGCTCAGGGTTTCTCAGAGCCGGTGGTCAGGAAATTATCTACACATTCATGTCCTAACCCTTACCCTAATGCTAACCCTAACCCAACCATAACCCTTACCCTAACCCAACCCTAACGCAAACCATTCACAGTATAAACCCAGCTTCTCCAATCAAAGCCTGAGCCTAAAACTGAACAATTAAACTTCAAGTGATTATAAAGCACTAGCTCATAAACAACTCTAACACAACTCAACCCTAACCCAATTCAACCCAATCCAACTCAACCCTAATCTTTACCCTAACCCAACTCAATACTAACCCTTACCATAACCCAACTCAACCCAACCCTTACTCTAACCCTAACCCAACTCAAACCAAACCTTAACCCTAACCCTTACCCTAACCCAACTCTAACCCAACCCTAACACAACCTAACCCAACTCAACCCTAACCGTTACTCTAACCCAATTCAACCCAACCCAACTCAACCCTAATCCTTACCCTAACCCAACCTAACCCAACTCGACCCAACCCTTACCCTAACCCAACCCTTACCCTTACCCTTACCCAACTCAAACCTAACCCTTAACTTTACCCTAACAAACCCTAACCCAACTCTAACCCAACCCTAACACAACCTAACTCAACTCAACCCTAACCCCTAACCATTACCCTAACTACCAGGTCCTTTTTCTGCAAGGTATAATAACTACAGCCACAGCTGGCCATCCTGTCTTCTTCTTTGAAACAATCGAGGGTTAGTCTTGTACAATCTTGCACAGCAGACGGGCGACACGGGCTGACCCACCTCAGCACACTGGCGGGTACACAGGGGCCATCTGGTCCAGGACCAGGGGCAGATGGAGGTGGGATGGGTGGAGATGAACACTAGCCACCAGGCTGTTCACCCAGCTCCTGCTCCACCTCCTGCTACACCTCTGAGCAGCCACAGCTGCTGGGGTCTGACCTCTGTCAGGCAGCAAGGAAAGAACAGCGCTATTTCAATTCTAAAGAGTGTGCTAGTGTGTGTCTTCATAAGGAGGTGAATGTGTGTGTGTGTGTAGGCGGGAGCTTATGAGTTAAATGTGTTAGTATGAGAAGAAAGAAACATTTAGATTTTCTTTCCTAATAAATTTTATTCTCATGTGCTTATACAGACACACACATAGGTTAGGCAGGGTTAGATAGAACTGTGGGCAGGAAGCCCAGGTGCAGGATCCCCCTTAAACAATTTGGTAATATGTTCATTTGTTAATATGCTAATATGTTAGCAGAGGCTAACCCTACCCCTACTCGTAATCCTAACCGTAAAGGAGGCATGATGGGTTTCCAGAGAGAGCTTGCACCCACAGCCCTCATCTATTCACACGTTTGGTCTTCATTCTAACTCTAACCCCTAACCCTAACTAACCCTAATCAACTCTAATCCCTAACCCTAACCTTCACCTCTGTGTAGTCTTGCTTGGAAAGCTGCAGTAAGAACATCCCCAATCTCTTCACAGGGACAGAGTAGAGCCCCATGATCACAGGGTCAGAGTAGAGCCCCATGAGCACAGGGACAGAGTAGAGCCCTATGAGCACAGGGTCAGAGTAGAGCCCTGTGAGCACAGGGTCAGAGTAGAGCCCTATGAGCACAGGGTCAGACTAGAGCCCCATGAGCACAGGGTCAGAGTAGAGCCCTATGAGCACAGGGTCAGAGTAGAGCCCTGTGAGCACAGGGTCAGAGTAGAGCCCTGTGAGCACAGGGTCAGAGTAGAGCCCTATGAGCACAGGGTCAGAGTAGAGCCCCATGAGCACAGGGACAGAGTAGAGCCCTATGAGCACAGGGTCAGAGTAGAACCCCATGAGCACAGGATCAGAGTAGAGCCCCATGAGCACAGGGTCAGAGTAGAGCCCTATGAGCACAGGGTCAGAGTAGAGCCCCATGAGCACAGGAACAGAGTAGAGCCCTATGAGCACAGGGTCAGACTAGAGCCCCATGAGCACAGGATCAGAGTAGAGCCCCATGAGCACAGGGTCAGAGTAGAGCCCTGTGAGCACAGGGTCAGAGTAGAGCCCTATGAGCACAGGGTCAGAGTAGAGCCCCATGAGCACAGGGACAGAGTAGAGCCCCATGAGCACATGGTCAGAGTAGAGCCCCATGATAACAGTTATGCACTTTAGTCTGTTCACATCCACAAGGCTCACATGCATAAATATTCCAAACTAGGGGTTGGGAGGAGAGTTCTCATTAAAACACCATCCCAACAGCACTGAAGCCGAGCTCCTCACCTGCTAACGAGACTGACAAACACACACACACACACACACACAATTACGCATGGTGATGTATTAGCTGTCAAAACAGGAAAGAAGCTACTGACTCCCATTTGGAAAAGCGCTTCTGTGTTTTGCTGGTGGGAGCTTGGAGGAGACAGTGTCTATACTGGAGTGTCGGGAACAAGCCACAGCACATAAACAGCATGTAGTCCAAATGTAGCAGTGCCACAGAGACACCAGAAACGCCTGTCAAGGGAATTCTGGGTAGAGGAGTGTCCTGCCTGAAGCTCACAGTGCCGTCACGGCTGTTTCCACACTGGCGTGTGCTGATTAATCTTGTTCGTTATAATATCGAGTGATCAGGTCTCATTAGGTCAGAACTACACACTAGAATGTCTGTCCAACTCCATCAGCAGGCACATGGTTTCTCTAACTAATCACAACACTTCTTGTGTGCTATAAGTCTTACACTCTACAGATAAGCTTTCTGGGTATATTAACCTCTGAAGATTTTAATAAATCACATGACACAACAAGCAGGTATTGTTTTGGTAAGAATACCAAATCAGGACAACTTTAAATCACATTTTTTTTGTGATGTAGCATTTAGCAATATAACTGCAATAAACAGATGGTCTTCTTATCCTAATAGTCTGAGCTCTACAGGGGATGAATAAATCCACACACAGTGTCTGGAGTTTGTTGTTTCCTAACTCCTCTTTCCTAACCGGCTTCTTTCTCTTTTCTCTTCTGTTTCCTAAACTCTCCTCTCTTCCACTCTTCCTCTTATCCCTTCCCTCACAAATTCTCAAATTTTATTTTCTTTCATCCATTTCCTCTCTCCCACTCTCTCTCGGACTCTCTTGCTTTCTCTTCTCTTTCTGTCCTTCTTATCTGCTGTGTGTTAAAGCAGTGAACGTCTCCACCCGTCACTTCAGTGGGGGCCTTTCTGCACTCTGCTGCCACCAAACATCCACCTGTTTCTAGAGTCATTCATCCACACTTTCTCAGTACATTCCCTGCCACACACGGAACCACATGCACAAATCAAGCAGTGTGGTGATCCAGGCTTGTGTGTTACCCTCTGTTACACTGCAGTAGGTGCAATACAGAAACATGCTCTGGGCAGAATCAAGTTGGAGTTCTTCTGTTTGAGTTCTTCTGTTTGAGCTCTTCTGTTTGAGCTCTTCTGTTTGAGGGATCTCCACACTGGTTTCTAATGGCACAATTTGGAAGGTGAACATCATGCCTCCTCGCCACCCTACAGCCTCTGCTATACTCACTCCTGACACACAGGTGATGAACGAGTCTGTTCAACATGCCAGCGTGCACAGGCTAATGTTTGCACACGAGGTCAAAACAATATTTGTACACGGCACTCCAATGTGTTTGTCTCAGTTCATCATATTCACCTGCAAGCACAGTTGTTTTCAAGTTGTTTCCAAGGCCAGTCATGCTGTTAGAGGGTTGAACTCACATGGTGGCCTCATGGAGTCATGATCATGCATGGCAACATTCTGCACACATCTGTATTCAGTGACTTACAAACTTCATATCTGTATTCACAGTGACTTACATCATTTGTATGAGTGATGACACTTCCTTGTAACCCAAGATCCTTGTGTTACTACAACCATGCTCTCCCAGGTGAGCTACAGGACTTGAAGTTGAGGATTTGGGGACAGAGAGGGGTGTAGCTCCGCCCTGACCTGCTTCAAGCTTAGAGGGGAGGAGCCAAGCTCCGCCCTGACCTGTTGTTCAGCTCAGGCGCTCACGCGCTAATGTTCGGCTCACATGCTAATGTTCAGCTCATGTGCTAATGTTTGGCTCACGTCTGAATGCAGCACCCAGCTAGAAGACAATTATAAACCTCCCAACACACTTTGAAGCTTTGGCTTCTTACCAAAAAATAATTTTCTGCTTGACTTTGTCCAGGGAGGCTGCATTGATGTGGGCTTGGTACTCCTCTACAGAAACACTGTCTCTATAGTAATAACCCTCCATGCTCTCCAAGGC
>JAGXOD010000115.1:3816650-3819181 GCA_020368025.1 Brachyhypopomus occidentalis
TTTTTTCCACCGAATCACGTGCAGCCAACAACACACCAACAACAACAATAACATCAAAACCTGCTGCACCTGCCCAGCTGTTAGTGACCTCATGACCTCTTGACATCTCACTCCTGCACCCTGACATATTTGCTGGGATTTCATTAATTATAGTAAGTATTTCTTTATTTTTTATACATTAATTATTACTATTCTTTATTTCTTCAATATTTGAAAAGAACAAACAATCTTTACCTTCATCTTGTAGGCTGCATACTGAAGTGAAGCCGTTTATATGCTCGAAGGCCTGAGTCAGTGGTGCGGGCTTCAACAGCCCCGTGATGGACTCCACCTGCTAAACAGGCCATCCTTAGGCACTGCCACTGTGGGTGACTCTCACACACCTCCCTACACCCTGCCCCCTACACCCCACACCCTACACCATACACCCTGCACCCTATACCCTACATTCCATATCTTACACACTGCACCCTATACCCTACATCCTACACCCTGCACATTGAACCCTACAACAGCCATACACTGTCATACTTGCAACAGCCATACACTGTCAATACACAATTAAAAATGTGAAGGTATAAGTAAAACCTTTGTGTGTGTGGCCCTGCTGTCTGTACTGCTGGGCTTGGTGATTGAGGCCAGCAAACTGAGAGAAAGAAATAGAGTGAGCAGGAGAAAGACAGGAAGAGAGAGAGAGACAGGAAGATAAGGATAATGGGATATAGAAAAAGGAGAGGCGAAAAAGAGAGAAAAAGTGAAAGTGGAAGAGTAAGGACAGAAGAGTTAGATATAAATATAAATATCATCAGACTTCAGAGAGATGATGTAGCACTGTAAATATAATCAGACTTGAGACACATCAGAGAGATGACTTAGCTATGTCAATATTATCAGACTTGAGACACTTCAGAAAACTTTTCTTTTTAAAGACGTGCTAATTTCAGACCAAGGGAACCTCCAGGCGCTGTGAGATCCTGTGAGATGATGTGAGAGATCCTCACATCCCTGGTGATCTCCACTGCAGCTCCATAATGCCAATGCAGCAGTGTCAAGATGAAGCTCAGGGAGAAGAGTGATGTGAGCTTCTGGAGCATTAGCTTTAGTTATTAATAACTTCAAAGATGCACAAACAGCTGTGTGCAGAGTCTCAGCATGGACACAGTCTGCACCGGGTTCACATGCTGCTTTTACAAGACAGCTGCAGAGACAGATGTGGGTCCATGTCATGTGTTCAGTGTGTCACTTCTGCATAAACACGCCCGACTATCTCGGCTTTATGCATCAGTTATTCTTTAACGTGGCTTTTTTCCCATGTGTGTAAAGCACGGAGCATCTCTGGGAGCAGAGCAGGAACAGTCAAGGAACAGCAGAACAATCCACACAGAACAGTCCCAGAAGAGTGGAACAAACAGTCCACATAAAATGGTCCTGAAAGTCTCAACCTCTTCACACAAGCAGCTGGTCCACATGGCCACATCATCTGCAAACAGCTCCTTGACCCTGACTCTGCAGTGCCGGCTGGGACCCTGACTCTGCAGTCCTGACCTCTGCAGCACCAGAACAGCACAAATCTGCCATTCCAGGCTTTACTACTGGCCTTGATAGAGAGGCGCACACAACAAATGGCTGGGATGACAGACTCTGATGACTTTGATAACAGACGATGCCAGGGAAGGTTGATACAGCACCAGTGCACCCAGTGCACCCAGTACCGTCTCCCAACCTGCGACATTTCCAGCTACTCTGCTGGTGCATAAACACCCCACTGGCTCTGCAGTGACCAGTGCCATGTAAACGCAGCAATTATGTCACCTCTGACACACACAGAGTCATTAGAATGGTTATGCCTGCAAATGTCCAGACAAATTCTTTCCTCCCAGTACAGTAGACATTTCAGAATCAGTGACGTGAAGAAGGAGGGGTTATGGAGGGAGATAAAGACACACAGATGGGTGTTTCCCAGCGCTGGTACTCTAGTCAGTACATTAGTTTGAGACTGAGTGACATTTACAGTTGAATTCTCTTCTCTTTATTTCCGCTTGGAAACACATGGGCAGACGGCAGTGTCCCATTTCCTGCCCAGCATTAATATTCTCCTAAACAATGAAGCCATTAACAGCCAGACCCCAGCAGGAAAACTCATTTCTCTCTGTCTCACACTCTCACACACACACACACACACGTCCCAAGCAGTGGGCAACCCCCTGATGACGTAGAAATCAGTAGAATCAGTACATGTACGTCCTGAGGAATCCACTCACTCATGGATCTGAGCAGCAGGACACTCCATCTCCGTGGTGATGATGTTGAGCTTGGTGAGGAGCTTGTGGCAGGTGTCCATGGTAACAAGGTCTTCCTGTCGCAGCAGGAAGCGGAGGCCATGACCCTCCGTGTGGCCAAGACTGTGTGCTGAGGGGGCCGCCATGCTGCCCACACACTGCTGCACACACACCCTGGGGCCCAGCTCACCTGGGGGGTCATGTACACACACACACACGTACATGCACACACATGCACACACATGTGCACAC